>VXBT01004741.1:34699-68561 GCA_013400235.1 Oriolus oriolus
TAGCGCGGGGCGGTCGCGGCCCCCGCCCGGTTACCTGGCGCCGGGGAGCTGCGGCGGCAGCGGCTCCGTGCCCGGTGTCTCCCCCACCCTCCACGGCCCCGGCGCTCCGGATCGGCCGCGCGGCTCCGCCCCGCCGTGGCCCCGCCCCCGCGTGTCAATCAGCGCGGCGAGGCCCCGCCTCGACCCCGCCCCCTCACGGCTGCGGAGGCTCCGCCCCTGGCGCCTCACGCTCCGCCCCGCCCCGGGTCGCCTCACGGCCGCGCCCGGCGGGGCACGCGGGGTCACCGAGTCACAGAATTACAGAATCGCAGAATTGTAGCGTTATAGAATCGCAGAGTCACAGAATCATCGAATCTCCAAGGCTGGAAGAGACCTTTAAGATCATCCAGTCCGATCATCCACTCAGCACTACCACGGTAACCCCTAAATCACTAAACCGCACCACCCAGTGCCGGGTCCAAAAGCCTCTTGAACATCTTCTGAGATGGTGACCTCCCTGGACAACCTATTCCAATGCCTCACCATCCTAACAATGAAAATTTTTTGTCTAATCTGAATCTCCCTCCTCTCCGTTTAAGGCTATTTCCTCTGGTCCTGTCACTGCAGACACATCAGAAGAGACCGACCCTCACCTCCCTACAGCCTCCTCTCAGGTAATTGTGGAGAGCAATGCGCTCTCCTCCAGGCTGAACAACGCCAGCTCCTTCAGCCATTCCCCACAAGATGTGTTTTTTAGACCCTTCACGAGCCTTCTTGCCCTTTGTTGGACACACTCCAGCACCTCAATGTCCTTTTTAAAATGAGAGGCTCAGAACTGAGCACAGTGCTCCCACCAGTGCTGGAGTCGGAGGTCAGGGCAGTGCTCAGTGCTGCAGCCCAGGTGCTGGGGGCCAGGGTCGGGGCCAGAGTTGGAGATGGAGCTGGGCCTGGAGCCGGTGTCAGAGCCAAAGCTGGAGCCTTATGGCAGCAGTCAGCCCTTTCCCATCTGCCAACTTCCATTTCCCAGGCACCTCTCAGCCACTGCCCCGAGCCTGGTACCCCCGACTCCCCCATTTGCCTCTACCAGCCTCCCAGACCCCCCTGCCTCCCTCACAGCCCTGGCAGAGATTCTCACTTTGGGGGAGTCAAATGCCAGAGCCACATAACACCTCCTTGCACTCCTAGAGCACATTGCCATAATCCTGGCTGGGAGAAAGGGGAGTCCTGTCTCCAGGCAGCTGCATTCCCAGGGATTTGGCCTACCCTGGCTGTGAGCTACACCATGCTACGGGATTCTGTGAGGCTTGGAGGCGTAGAAAGGCACAGAGAGGCACAGAGGTGACTGTCAGCCACATACCCACCTCAGTGAAGCTGTGAGTCATGCTGCTTGCAGACTTTCAGGCCATTCACACTGAAATCTTTGTGGGATACCTTAAACACTGTCCACTGTGGAGATGAAAGATCAGAGGAGAACAGGCAAAGTGTGGCTCTTCTTGGCCATTGTTTGCAAGAGCTATCAGTTCCCTGCCAGTTTTAAGTGCTCACAGATTGCCTCCTTGGCAAATAGTGGTCTTGGACAAAATACAATGAAAAAAAATTCTTTTGAGTTGTTGGTTATGAAAAAGAGATGCAAAAAGGTGTTTATTCCTTCTATGGGGCAAGCCATGCTATTTTAAGGATTTCTGTTCTAGAGAAAGAATTTTCATTCCTGGGTCTATCCATGTGGTATCAACAGAGGAGCTGCAGTAATGGCAGGAAGGAATGAGTCAGCAGGACTCTTCTGTCATTTCACACAGAGGCAAAGGGGCATCTCCATGAATGTACAGCACACAAGACATGCTCACACACCCAGCTGTTCTTCACCCTGTGTCTTTTGCATGGATTCTTTTATGAAAAGAAATGACGAGGTAGAAGAGAACACAACAGCCTGTGTGAGGATAGACAGTCAGTGACAGGTCAACATCAGTGTGCTAAGAACTGCTGTTTGCTCTGGACAGACCTCCAGAAAATCAGATTTCTTCAATATGGTCAGCTCTGGCCTGATCCTGAGCAGAGCTGAGCACTGACATTTCTCACTGGCCTCCATGAGCCTCTCTTTAGATCATGCAAAGGGAGTGAAAGGTGTTAGAGCAGTCCATCAGACAGCAATCACCACTTAGTTAATGGCACAGGGACAGCAGAAGTACTGAGAATATTAGAAGGAAGCCATAAAACTGTGCCTGGGGTCCCATTTACCACCATCGAATGGAGGAAATAGCTGGACTAACATGCCCTGTTTGTTAACAGGCTGACCTGATCTGCTGCTGATCTTCACTGGGTAACCATGAGCTGTGTCCCTGGTGGATCTGCTCCATCTCATCACAGGAGCTATACAAAGGTCCATGTCTTACTCATCTCTGCACAGCTCCCGTGGAGATCACCGTAAACAAAGCCAAAACAGAGCAGAAAGAGAGTCAAAGCAGTGGTGCTTCAGTCAGCACTGGTGACTGGGTGTATCTGGGGGTCTGTGAGCTCACTCCTCTGGTCTGCTGCTGAGGCATCTGCATATCCCTGGGCAAGCCAGTTCTTCCTGCCTAATTTTCCCTGTGTAAAAGGGGGAGAGCGATGCTCCCTGCCTTGCTGGGAGGTTGCAGGTTTGCTTAAGTACTCTTCTCCAGTCTGGGAATATGGAGGGGTTGTATGTCTGAATATTGCAATCATCACGATAATATTACCATGAAAACAAAGCAAAGCCCAAACCTATGAATAGAATTAAATTCTCAGCAATAAGAAGGGTAGCTGTACCAATCAGAGAGAAACCAAATTGACCATGAGACAAGCAGAGAATGGATTATCCTGTGCTTGACAGATGGTGCCAGGGACTGATGTTGTTATTTCCCTCGCAGAGGAGCTTAGAGGAAGGGGGGTAGGGGAGGGTGAGGTAGGGCACGTTTAATAGAACAAAGCAGCAGGCTGTAGCAGCTCTGCTGAAAACCACTAAAAATACCAAAAGCAATTTCCAATTGGCTTGTAAGGGACATGCTACGTATCAGCTACAGGGTGAAAAACAGGATCAGCAGTATTGTACCACATGGCACTTTTCATTTTCAAAGCAGCCTGAAAACATTAATTAATTCTCCTCTGACATAGGGAAATGCAGTGCAGTCAGCAGTTTGTTCCTTTACTTTTTATGCCAGGTTTTGGGAAGACCCTGGGCCTTTTCCACAGCTGATTCATATCACAATAGCTCAAATTACTCTGGAGGAGCCAGTCCTCTCTGCAGCACTACTGAGCAGAAAAGGCTGTGTTAGATCTGGAACTTAATGACTCAGAGAAAGGGGAGATGCCCACACCCAACAGCCTTAGTAAGACCCACCTTTAATATCTGCCCCATCTAAAGCCATTTTTCAGTGCTGTGAGTGACTCTGTAGGAAGCATTTCAGAGAGAACTGGGTAACTGAGGAATTAATCACAATCTCAGACAGAACTGTGTAGTGAAACTCAAACACCAGCATATTGATCTAATTAAAACCTGTGACAAAACTTCAGTGGAATTCAGCGGGACCTGGGTGCACCCCACTGAATGAGTGTCAGGGCTTGGGGGCTGCTTGTACACGTCTTCTCTCTTTAAAAAGAAAATGTTACAGCTCAGTGGTTTTTGCTCCTGCTCCGCCTCCAGAACCACTAATAATTTTTTTGTACACTTGTGGATTCCTGTGTGGCAAAGTTAAGCCTACCAAACCAGGCATGCCCGAGGTGGGACAGCGATGCAGTGGGATTTTCCATTGCTGTTTCTTCCATGCCCAGGATTTCTGGCAGCAGAGAGGAGGCAGCTGAAATACAGAGCCAGGCTTGCAGGCTGTGATCTCTCTGGGAGACAGCGTGACTCCTCGCTGCCCCCTCTATGCCTTCTCAGCTTTGCCTCGCATCAAAGGCTGGGTTCATCCCAGGAGCTGCTCTTGTTATTCGGCAGTGGCTACTGATAGCCTGTGTTTTTCAGAGGAGATGGTACAGCCTGCAGCTTCATTCTCATAAGGTAAGCCTACTGACACACACACAAATGTAATTGTGTTTCATTTGGTATCACAAGCAGACACTTACTGGTTTTGGCTCACCTGAAAGCTGACACAGGCACAAGTGCTACTTACAGATACTTTTTCAGATGGCTGTATTTTTGCCAGGAGTAATTATTTGTACAGGTAATCTCAACATCAGAAGATGAAAGTCAGTGGTGAAGCAGACGCTCCATACCCTCTCCCTAAAGACAGAGCTGGTCTCATTACTCTGTCACCATACCTAGTAGCTGTTGGCCAGATTTTAAAAGGTGTTTAAGTGTAAAACCCCAAAAGACCCAGGAGGCACATCAGAGAAAGTACTTGATATCCAAAGAGGGACTTTGAATTTCCATGCCATTATTAAGACATCAGGAACAGTGCCAGTAAGCAGGCCTGATGCCAGGGAATGCAGAGCGCTCTCCTGCAGAAACGAGGAGCCATCGCTGTGCACACGGCAGTGCAGGGAGGCCGGCAGACGGACACAGAGCCCCCTGAAGCCAGGCACTGTTGCAGGGAGCCTCACTGCCATGCCCTGGCAAAGAAAGCACGGTTACTAAGTAGGATGGGTGGTCATACAAACATATCAAAGTGGGGCAGGGATCTTGCAGGGTTTTTTGGTTGCTAAGCCTTATCTTTTTGGTCCTCCCTGGTGGAGGACAGTTACTGAAATAAGGAGAACCTTCAGGTTTTAGTCTACAAATTCTGTCCAGTGGCAATGCTCTGCAAGATCACATATGTTATCACTTTTCTTTGGGGGAGATTTTGTCAGGTGTCCAACTCATGGATGACAGCCATCTTATTATGCCACTTCCTCCACAAAAAGGCTTGGTTTGATGCACATGTGTCTGGGTGGAGGGAAGATGCCATGGGGTGGTGCCCCACTGACCCAGCTGATGCAATGAGCCAGCTGCCAACTCCCCTGTATTTTATAGGAGGTGATTTCAAGGGAGCTTTTATCCTCAGCTGAGAAGGTAAATCTGGAACCATTCCCTTGGCATAGAAAAACATCACAACAGCTGTCTACCAGGAGATAAACATTTCAGGGGAGAGCAGCTACTCCAATGCACGTGGACTTCATCAGACAGCCTGGGCTGTCCCTATTGTTTGTGAGCACTGGGTGAGAACAAAGACAGATTGGGCTAGAAAGGGCCCCACGCAGAGACATTCAGACCCTGTACAGAACAGGACACTTTAATGTCTGCACTGGATTGCTGGTTTTTTTTTAATATAATCAGAGGAATCTACTAACTTGGGAATATATAAATGTACACACACCTGATGCCCAGATGAATTCCCATAAATGTTTCTTTTTTGGTTGCACTTACCAAGAGATGAAACTGGTTCATTACAATTGTCACTTCACAGACAGGGGAGTGAGAAGAAATCTTTGTAGCATTGTCAGTCTTTTCCATTCGCTGTTCCTGGAGCTCTGGGTGGAGTTACCCAGCTACAGTCAACACAGCATTTCCTCAAAGGTCTTGAAGCTGATTCAGTATTGCTTTCAGTCTTTTAACAGTACCACCCCCTGCTTAGGAGGCACACTTCTGAGTGTCAAAGGTGAGCCTGTTTAAAGGAAAACAGCCAGCCCCACTCTAGGCTTACTACTCTCTTTTGTTCACAGATATCTACCCAAAGACATTTATCAAAGATGCTAAATTCAGAGGGAGCGGAGTGAAAAAGACAAGCAGAGCCTGAGGGAAGAAACAGGTGGCCCACATAAAAAGGGGAGATAGGAGATGCAAGGGAAGGGAACAAGACATGGAAATCCACCCAATAAACAGCTTCATCCATACCGCTGAAATGGTGGGGTAGACACATGGCTTTTGACACCCTAATAATCCTCGATCATAGTGAAACAGTCCAACAATGAAGGCATAACGCATGTGAGACCAGGAGGAGAGCTCAGCAGATGTGTGTCCATGTTTAACACCAGTCCCCAGGATGGAGAACCCTTGACAAGGGAGACTTCACATCTGGTTTCTGTCGGGCAGCCGTGACACGTGGGTGGCACCACTCCCTGCAGGGACAGTGTGTTTCAGCAAGTGAAGCTTGTGAGAGGAGCCCACACCTGAGGAAACAGAAAACGCCCAGCTCCCCTTCGGCAAGTGCTTCAGAGGTCTGCGAGGGGGCTGTGCCTCGGAGCCCAGCTACACAGCTGAGTAAACAGTAACATGTTAGCCTCTGGGGCAGCCTAGGAAAGATGATCCACGTTTTATTCCTGAGACCTCCACAGAAGTGAGAAAGGATTACTTTCCTTCCCATGTACAATAGTAACAAAAAGGAGGCAGCTCTCTGCAGGTCTTACATCAGAACACACAGTATCATGCACACAAAGATTTTCAAGTACTTTGCTAAGATGAATAAGCAATGCAATTCTTGCTGCAGAAATAAAAATTAGGAGTGCAAGAGCATACAAGCAAATGATCTGAAACCCCTTGTCCAGCCAGAGGGGGGATGGCAGGGTTAGGCCAGGAGCACAAGGCAAAGAGTCTTCCATTTGTTTGCTTTCCAGGCTCCATTTTGGAAGAGAGCTCAAAGGAAAGGTGCTTGAGGGTTTTCATGTGGCCAGTTCCTTACATGGTGAGTAATGTAATTATTCAGCACACGTGACTGGCCTTGCGCAGGGCAGGCTCTGAGTTACACTAGCAAGGCACTTTCAGTAAAGGCAGCCTGAGTCACTCATAAGCCAGTGAAGTAGGTGAGAACAAGAAGAAGAAGAATTACTACAAGTTTAAACTCAGATGGGCTCACAAAACTGTAGCACTCATGTAAGCAACCCACAATATGCCTGTTTCAGTTTTCTCGTTTCGCTGGGACTCCACATGCAGATTGCTCGCATTTGGCAGAGGTGAGCAAGCTCCCTTCCTAGGTTTGCAGGATGTGATGTGAGGGGGATATTTGCCTTCACACATGATTATGCATCAACAAGTGTAACACAGGCAGGCAACAGGGCATCAACAGTGCAGGGAGCTGAGCTGCAGCAGTGACCGCTTGATATGGGTCCTGTACACTCAGCAGAGCACAGGATGGAGGGCATGGCAGGCTAGGTCCTTTAAGAGGAAATCTTTAGGAGAAGAGATGGATGCTCCATGCATTTTGAAGGGGCAGAAAATAGGAACAAAGCAAAAAAACAACCCAGTAACTTGCCAATAAAGCATGGAAGAGTATTTCATCATACTGTTGTTGCATCATTATTAGTCATGCTTCTAGGCATCTGCTAATGTGACAGCCATTTATTATTATTACAGTGTTTAGACAGATTTCTAAAAGGCATCATGTAGGTGCCTCACTCCTGATCATTTTAGAGAGTGATGCGATAGGGACTTAGCTCATAGTGCAGCCTCAGCCTGGAATGTGGGAGGCTAGATGGAGTGATCACCCCTTCATGAGCCTCTGAACAGCAAAAAACAAATGGACTTTCACAGGTGCTCTGTTATAATCTAGACCAATCAATCTGGTTTGGAAAGACTCGTTAGACTGAACTAATTAAACACCCTTAGCCCTTGAAAGCCACATTGTGGAAAACAGCCTCCAGAGTATTTGCCAGGGCATAGCAACGGCTTCATGATCCCAGAGGGCAGGCAAGCCAGCAGCTGGAGGCAGTGCCAGCCCAGGACTATGTGCCTCAGGGATGGCACATAGTCCCACAAGACCTAAACACAGCCCCTGCACAGTCAGTGCAGTTAAGGGCTTTGAGTGCCCTCAGAGCCATGACTACATGTTAGAGTTAAAATGGCACCACTAGCCAAGGAAGTGGATGATAGGAACAGATTCATTTGAACTTCTTGCAGTACAGCACTTATGTTGGAATTTCCTGATTCTTGTATTTCAAAAACTCAACTATAATAATTTAGTGTGACTTTTCTCCATGGAAATGTACTGACCTCAGTCTGGTGGAATCTCGGGTTCAAATCTGATCAGTTAGCAAGAGAAACACATCTGATCTCATTCCAATCCCTTGCAGATTTTTGCCCAAAAAATCGTGCAGACACTTGACAGCTTCTAATTCACTTTGGGGAGATCCAATTTTAGATAGTTGAGAACAAACTAATTCAAGAAGAAGCACATCACAAGAACTGGGATGCTTTTAAACTTGACACTCAATTGACCTGTGTTTTCCTCTTTTCCTATCTCCCAGTATCAATTCAGTAGTGATCTCACAGAGCCCTTCCATGCTTCTCCTCCCCTGACAGATAAAATCTGGTAGTCAAACCTGTTGGGGATTTGGGCTTTGTCTGGGAGTTGGTTTTTTTCCTTCCCTTGCTACCTTAAGCTGAGAAGCAAACTCAGACACTCAAGAGTGCAGACAGTGCCTGTGGGGAAAGGGAGCTGGTTTCTCCCAGGTCGTGTAAGTCACGAGCAAATGTGTTTCTGTTCGGAATTCTTGTTGTGGGTAGCTCCCAAAGGAGCAGACCAATGCAGTACTCCTTCCCCCGAAACAGTGAGCGAACAAGATAAATCCAGTGACACTTACTCATTAAAAAATAGGAGCTAATGAAACACAAGGAACAGCTCAGAACTAGGGGCAGGAAAGCAAAATGACAGAGCCAAGAAATGGATTAAAAAAATAAATCGGTCAAATCAGTTTGAAACACCAGGAAAAGCTTTCTTTCCCTGGCAAATTCATTTGAGCACCTGATAAGTGACTGAAAGGAGAGCTGAACCATGTCAGGCAGGTGACTTTTCTGTGGTTGTTAATTATCCCCCGTTTCTGAAGGCGCTATTAGTGGCTATCGATACCGTGTGACGCATCACTCCTGCCTACATCCCTAACTTCGGGGACAGTGATGCACACATGAGCCACGTTAAGTTGCCACACAGCCCTCCACCGGCAGCCCCCATAGTGGCATCTGTGCTGGCTCACTGTCACTAATCCTTGTCGTTTGCTGCTGCAAAAGGAACACGGCGGCTCTCGGGGCAGGGGGTGGGTGTCACTGTGCACTGACTCAGTGTGTGCCCCTCCCCGCCCCTTCCCGGTGCGCAAACACAATTGGGACAGAACAAGAGATGGATGTTAAATGATCGATTTAAGTTAATCAAGGCTTCATTAATCGCGGGTTTTTCTCTTGGGTGGCCTGGGAGATTTTCTTTTGTGTGGCATAGCTCTATCTACAATTGACTCATCACACTTGAGGGCAGATGATACTTAGCCCTGTCCTAGGTATTAAATTACTGCTCTGCAGCTTGTTTGTTTAATGTGTTCCCCGGTTCTTTGGCCCAAACCCACAATCTGATCGTTCATTTGCATGTAGGCAGGGGCAAGCTCCACCTCGGAGTCAGCTGTTCAGCACAGCAGTCTGGGTAGTGCTGGGACAAAGCTGAGAAACATAAAATAAATTGGAACCCAGAGATATTTATCTTGTCACCACTGTTTAAAGTAAGCAAACTGAGCAAACAGTGAGCTGAAATAACTGTGTATAGAAACCACTTGAAAATAACCTGAGGTGCTTTGTTAAGGCAGGAGACCACCTTACAAATGAGACCTTTTATGCATATTCCATTGTAGTATCATAATTCAGTGGTTTTCTTGCCTTAAGCAAACCAGCATTTGGGACTTATCTTACAGGCTGTTTGTCCTTGCTGTGCACTGCTTGATTCACCACTGCTTTGCTTTTTGTGGAGTCATTTAAGCCTGGGCTAAGTTATGCGATCCCTCCTCTCTGGGAGAGTGTTGTAGAATTATAAATACTCAACAGGAGTCAGGACAGCTTAAAAATCAATTTTTGGCTCATGACACCAGCTCTCAAACTGAGATACACAGCATCGAGGAATTTTTTCCTACCAGCTGAGCAGGACTCAACTTTCCAGCTAACGCTGGTGTTTTTCATAATTTCTAGAAACCAGCCTATGTCAAGTGGAAAGGCAAATATAGGAAATAATTTCCTGACATTGCTCTCCTGGTAGTTTTATGTATAACTGTTGGAGCTGTAGCAAGATGGAGCTGTGGCTTGGGAGGGAAGAGCAGGCCATCTGTGCTGTGGTGAACAGGAGAGGAGGCCTCCACATGGCACTCAAATGAGTCTATGCCAATAAAAAGGCTGGCAAGATGCAAAGGCTTTGCTCTTGGTCCTACAAACACATCACCTTTAGTGCTCTGTGTGATGGCAGGAACACATCTCAGCTGTTTTTTCTGATACAAACTCATGTATTAAAGTAGAAGGGAAGTAAAGGAATTGGTTACATCCAGGCAAAGAAGTCAGGCATAAATAGCCCTTCAAAGATGTGGTGGATGCATGCAGGTTCCTTCTCCTCACCCCTGTGCTTGCTGTGACTGCAGGCTCTGGGGGCCTACGCTGCACACACTTCATGCTGCCTTACACTCTCTCAGGCATCAAGGAAATCAATTCCAGGCTTTGTTCACAGACATTTTCCATATCTTTCCTATTTTAAGCCTTGCTCCTGCCCTCTGAGGCCCTCAGTGGGAGCTGAAAGGGAAACTTTTCAGGTTGTGGTTGTGAATATTCCTGAATATAGGCTTTAGAGCAGTTTGGATGCTTGAGAGAAAGGGGTTAATCTGTTCCCAGTTGGGAGCAGTCTGCAGGCAGGGATTTGCAAGGCAGTAGGGGCTGTACCAGATGTGAGGGCAGTGATTAACTCACCGCCTGGATCACTGAGGAGCTGTGCGTAATTGGCACCTTATTTTAGCAGCTTTTAGGATCGGGTCTATAATTAAGAGTTTAGATTAAATTCACCCTGATTTGAAAGAGAGAAGCTGAGAAAACAGGGATTGTCTGGGACCATAATGGTCTGGGCTTTATCCCTTCTTGAAGGGCAGGGAAGAAAAGCTTTAGGAAACCAGACATTTCTGTCACAGAGTTACTCTGATTTTGTTAGAGTCAAACAGAAGCTTTCCCTGCTCAAGACAGTGTGATTTCTCCTAAGTGCTTATTTAAAAAAGGAATGATTCATAGATATTTATTTCTATTTAAAGAGTAATTGTTTTCTGGGGGATTTAAATCTTCCTTGACAGTGTTTGTAACTTGACATGCCACAAAGCAGGGCTGTCACATAGCAATTGGAAGATAATACTGAGGAGAAACTGGCTATTCTCGTTGGGCTGTCTGGATGGGAAGGAGCTGCAGACAGTGAGCAAGCAGAGCCACGTGAAACGCTGCTAGAAGCAACCTCGAGAGGTCACCTCTGTTGCTAGGCAGGATCCGCTAACACAAGCAAGGAAAGGGAAATTAACCTCGGAAAATAATTTCAGCTTTAATAATTCAGGCTGCTACTGACACTTAGGAATGGATTTGATCTTTAGATGCAGATTTTTATAGTGAATGTAACCTTCCCCCTTTATTTTTCTTTCCCATCCCAGTTCGCTGTGAGTGGGGAACGATTCTCAGCCCAAACTCATGATTGATTTTGTCTGGAGTTGACATCTGTGCTGGTGGCCCCCATTGTGATCCCACCAATGGAACTAAACCACCTGGAAAATTTGGGCTAGGAGACCTTGTGTGGACAGCCCTCTTGGAGGGGTACAGCACGTTTTAGTTAATTGGCAGAAACTGTCGGTGGGGAATGATTGCCAGTTCCATCTGAGGGGAGCAATCCCAGCTGCAGGCTGTAATTCCTGTTACCTGCACAATGGGAAAATCTCCCAGCATTAGCCCTTTTTTCCTCTCAGAGGAGTTAAAATACGCTCTTTGAAAACAGAGTGATACTGGTTTGAAATGGGAGAGGGAAGAAACAGAGATATCTGGGACCTATGTGGAGGGCACACCGACAAATTTCCAAAGTGTTTTCAGGGACAGCGGTTCACAGAGAGTGTTGGGTTCTGAAAATCGTTGCCATCTGTCCCACAACTATTTGAGTGCCTTAGTCACTGCTGGCTTTGGCAGGGCTTGTCATTTGATTTCCAATGAGAGGCTGCAGTCTTCAGTCCCATCCCACCTGCTTGTGGCACACTGGCCAAGAAAAGGTCCATGAAGACAGCATGGCACTTGTCTGGGCAAGGGAGAGGAAGAATATCAAGTGGCATTTTGGGGGGCAAAAGGAGAGCTCTCTGTTCACATTAGCCTTGGACTATTTGGCTTAGTTTTGATTATATTTTTTTTGTTCTGTACAGAAGCTCCTGGGATCAAGTTAAAATGTGAAAAAAGAACTTTCTTGGGAAAGAGTGTGAAACACTTCCAGCTTCTTGAGTTATAGGGTCCTGATATCAAACCAAGGTGGCTTGCACTGGGGTCATGAGGTGGATCCTACACTGCCAGCTCAAACCTTCCTGCTGTAGAGCAGGACTGGTGCCTGCCCACCAGGAAAACGTGAGGCTGCCGACTTGAGCCAGCTCAAGAGCTGCACCAAGGCCTGCTGAGCTGTCTCACCAGCCAGGCAGCCTGGGCAGTGGGGCTTGGTAACCTCCTCAGTCGTGCTGGTGAAAATCATCTCAACTCCAGACTCGCCATCCAGCAAGAAAATAAATGTCAGCTTGGAGCAACAGCAGCAGCAATGTCTGAGGGAGGGGGCTTGGAGGCTGGGAGTATCTGACCATAAATCTTGGGAAACCCTGAAGAAGTCTTTTGCTCAGATATGAATGTGGTGGCTCTCATTCCCACTTCCAGTAGATGTTTATCCAAATGCCATCTGTTTGCAAAGGGATTAAAGGGTGCAGGAGTCACTGAGGTATCTCTTACCTAGACTGGGTTTAACCATTTCAAATGTAATTGCAGTTTCCACCATAGAGTAAACTGCTCTCGGTTACCTGGTTACTTTTTCATGCTTCCACTTTTCTGAAGGATCTGCAGATCCTCCAAATGCAATGAAATATACTGGCACATTTAATCAGTGTTGATTCCCTGAAGAAAGCACTGGGAAACAACATTTAAAGACAAGAGCTGAGCATGCTGCATTTGCCAACCATATGCTGGGATATTTTCTTTCATACTGGGCTCCACCAGTAGCTTGTATTTACAGGCATAGCATTGGAAACAACACAGGTTGGGAGTAAACAGCATTCAAAAATCCTGTTGAGATTTAGCATCCTTTATTTCAGAGAAGGAAGCACATGGAAGGAAAAACCAGAAAATGAGATAAGGGCAGATCACATCAGAGGCTGTTGGGTGAACCACAGCTCTCACTGTCATCCCAGCAAAGAGGAGTTAACAGGCGTGATTTGAAGGAGGGCAATTTGCAGATGTTTATAGGGAAGATGAAATGATGGCTATAAGAAGGAAACACTCCATGGAACTGGCTGGTTGCCAAATCCCACCATCAAGTGACTTCTGATGAATAATATAGGCCAGAGTTATGCCAGATTTGCATTGCCTCCACATGCACACAGGAGAGAAAGAATGGACCAAGCTGCCTTAACCCTTCATCAGGTCACAGGACTGCTCCTGTTCTGATGAACCTCTCACTGCTCCACACTGGTTCCTCACCTCCTCTTGGCCCATGAAACTTGCTCTGCCTCCGACTGGAAGGCAGCTGTGCTGGGGACAGGGAGGACTATGGACATTCCAGGACAAGTACATGTGTGAGTCACTGCAGGGATGAGACAGCCA
Source organism: Oriolus oriolus (assembly GCA_013400235.1). Classification (NCBI taxonomy): domain Eukaryota; kingdom Metazoa; phylum Chordata; class Aves; order Passeriformes; family Corvidae; genus Oriolus; species Oriolus oriolus. Next base: position 48,210 of record VXBT01004741.1, read on the forward strand.
GGATACTGCTTACAAAAGCAGCTGTTTTGAAGGACCCTCTTAAAACCTGAATTCCTTGGTGTAACACAAGTTGTGCAGAAATGCACAGCTCTTAATCCTAGGTTTTTTTTGAAAGGGAGGCCCATCAACTCACTCCAAAATTTGCTCCCTGCCTGCCTTGCCTGCCTTGCCTGCCTTGCCTGCCTTGCCTGCCTTGCCTGCCTCTCTCTTCCATCTACCACCTGCAGAAAGGCCTCTCTCACCCTTTTCCTCTCCCACAGAGCCCACTTCACCTTACAAGCTGCTGTGAGCTGAGGACTTTCTCTACATACAGTCCTTGTTTACTGACCAACTAGCTCTGCTCCAAAGGCCAGATGTTGGTGAATCTCCATGGGACTGACAGGAGCCAGAACAAAGAAGGAAGCCCAAGCTGCTTTGGGTCAATGAGATATTAATTTAGATTCTGCTCTTTAAGACACTTTGCTGCTGTAGCTAAGAGTGGTGGGTATGGCAATATTTCATAGGGCTTCCATGGCTTTGTAGCCAGGACAGACAAGAGGCTATAGCAAGCAGTTGCTGTCCACATGTGAGGCTGTATTTGCCATTCTGAACTGAGAAGGACATTTTAGCCTTCTAAGGAAATAAAGCTTATGCTCTCATGCTGCTTTTCCATCTGTTTCCCTTTTGACTGTTCCTCAGCAAATCTAGAGGCTGTTGGCCAGTGTCAGCCAAATTTGACCATGGAACAGTGTGCACTTCCCTCTGTGGACAGACAGGTAGCTTGATGCAGGACAAGGCAGGGATAACCCAGCTCTGTAACTGGGAAAGGCTGGAGCCAGCTGGACTGGAGTGCCAGCTTGGCCTGTCAGCCCACGCTTGGCTCTGGGTCCACCACAGCTTGTGCCCAACCACGGAGGCTGGGTAAGACCTTGGCTACCTCGGCTAATAACTGTGCCTGGTGGGGAGAGTTTCCTCCCGTAACCATTGTGCTAATCAGCTTAACCCTGCAAGATGACATCTGATAAACTTGGGCTCTCCAAGAAAATATCTCATAGCTATTTTGTGTTTGAGTGATTCAAAGTACCCTGATAGGAGATGATATATTATTAAACCCCTAATTTTCTCAAGAACTTGCATTTTGACCTGACAATATGTTGAAGAAACCCTTTGAGGGATGTCTTTTTGCAGAGCAATCACTATAATTGTAATAATTGTTACTATAAACACATGCCCCTATCAGTCCCTCTGTCTGACCTCGCACCCATCAGATAAACAGGCTTAGCCTTCACATGTCCTTAGGGATTACTTTATATCTGTGCATAGTGGTGACTGGGATAAAGTGATCTTTTCTGCAAATACAGTTTAGCCTTTAGGAAGTTACTGCTTACTCATGTGTTAACCTCAGCTCTGAGCAGGTGACCAAAGACAGACAGACTGCAGCTTGCCTGTGCTAGTGAGCTATAAATAAAGAGGAGCCTGCAGCTACAGCTGCCTGTGCTCTGCTGCAGGTAGATATTTGTCCATGGAAGCTTGGTGAGGGCAGCTTGCATTTGAATGGCTGACCACAAATCCCCACAGGAGACTGCAATAAGAATGATTTGGTGCCATCAGGTGCCACAGAGTATTACGACTCCCAGGAAAAAACAGTAGTCCAGTTTATTATCTCAGTGACATGTTGTTGACACAGAAAACCAGTATTTGATACCAGAGACTCAGATAATGAAGAGTCAGAAGCCAGCTCAGGAGATCACTGATGTCTACCTCCTAGGCTAAGGCCGGAGCAAGTACTTCAGGGTCATCCTAAGCGTATTTTAAGTATCTCAAATGGCAAAGATTCCACAGTGTTCCTAGTCAAACATAAAATTTGTGATATATTTTCTGTCTAACATTCTCATTCTCTCAGCTGCATCCTCCCTGAAGTGTATCCAGCCTCTGACTTTGACAACAACTGTCCCAGTTTTCAGGAGCTGCTTTCCTATGTCCCAGTGACTTTCCTGGATTGTAAATCTGTCAGCATCAATCACTTTGAATATCCGACTTTCCCAATACATTCAGGGTGGGGATCACTCCTGATTCCAGCTTTTTACAGATTTCTGACATTCTAATGAAAAGCAACAGAGCAGAAAGGCTGCAGTGCAGGAAAGTTTGAAAACTGTCTGCACTTCCAGACTCCTAGCAACACCCCTGGAGTTTTGTGTAGCCACAGCAGGTTGACTGATCTACTCTTCATCCCTATGTGTCTCTGCTCCTTTGTGTTCCTGTGTGTGGTGATGAAAACCAGTGCAGAGGGTGTGCAGAGCCACAGCTGAAGTAGGAACGTCAGAGCCCATCCAAGAGGCCACTCAACACAACAGTCTGTTGAGGCATATTGGACACTTGGGTGAGACACTGCAAACGCAGAGAGGGCAGAGAGCAGAGGAGGGAAAAAGGGGTCACCACATCACCCCAGCACCATCATCACCCCCTGCCACTGCTTTGCAAAACTCCTCTGTCAGCAGCACCAGTCCCAAATTTCTTACCTTTGCCCCTTAAAGGCCTTTTGTGGCCTCTTCATGCAGTTTGAGTGTCTCCATTTAGCAAAGCACAACAGTCTCATTGATAAGGTGTTCTTTCCATACTGCACCACGCAGCAAAGGAGCTCTTCTGTTTAAACACCATGACATCACCTTCAAGGTCATGCTGTAAATTCCTTCCTAAAATGATTTGTCACAAGCTCTGTGGAAAATGCAGTGAGAATGAGACTGATGTCATGCACTAAAGACACTGCCAAGCACGGAACTCTGCTCTGACCCTCTGCTTTGAGCATGGCTGACCTGTGAGGAGCATCTCTGTTGTGCTATATCTCACATTGGGCTGCGTTGCTGGCACATGGGCCACCTTTCTCTTTTACCTTTGCACAGTGGGCACCCCAGTATAAAACCGGAGCCCTGAGCTGACACAGTTAATAAGCAAGTTGGTTACAGCAAAATGGAGAATGAGTATCAGTTCTTTTAATGTCAGAACAGTCTTGAAGCTTTGTTAATACAATTTCAGTATTATTCTTTATGAAACAATCCTGTTTAACCAAGATGACCAGACTTTTCCCATCTCTAATTTTAATGTGGCTTTATAAAATGGATACATTTGGCATGTCATCTGGAAACATTAACCAGGGAGGTTAAGGGGTGAGGCTCTTGGGCTTAAAGCATCCATTTAGTAGATAGATAAATGAATTGACTAAGTGCTACCCCATTTGTCATAGGGCTATTACACCTGATTTTTTTTTCTGGGCTGGTTATAAGCTATTGGTTAATGGGGTAGAATTAGATTTTTACGGAACTCTGTGCAGATAATTTTCTTGGAAAACATTTTGAAGAGCCTGCCTGTCCAGAATATGAGATGTGATGTTCCACTGCTGTCTGATTGATTGGTCCTCAAACAGCAGGACTGCAGCTGCAAGTGGTAGCCTGTGGCTCCTCCATTAGAGTTTCTGCACTAGCACAGGAGAGCTGTAATAAAGAGAAATGACATGGTAATGTGGAAGTAGGTTCAAAGCCCTCCAATCTGAGCATCATGAGACATTAAGGAAATTTAACATTTGATCTAGAGCAGGGCTACTTGGCCTGGGGAGCCTCAGGTCCAAAATCATCACATCTTAAAATTCTGTGTGCGGACTGCTTAACTTGGGCTCATCTGTCCTCATGAGATTAAACCAAATAAAGAATAATACCAAGGTAACTTCCTCACGACAGGATCTTGGAGCAATGGAGAGTCACCTCAAACAATATAAATACTAGGTAATGTAAAACCTGGCTGGATAAAATGCTGTCTATTAAATATAAAAAAAGATATCCTGCACCAGTGGAGGTAGAAGCAGGGGCAGATTTCCCATTTTTCCCATATTTTCCATGAATATTTTCCTCAGAAAAGCTCCCTGCCTTTCCCATATTCTGACATCTCAGTCAGCCTGAGGAAGGTACAAAGGGAAAGCTCTGGGACATTCCAGGGTTATGCAGTATTTAATCTCCAGGACCCCTTATCTGAAGCTGGTTGAGACACTTCAGACAGAAACAGGTCCCATCCTAACAGAGAGTAAAGGTAACAGAGGATATTTTCTAGTGGATAATTGACAGGATTCCACAAAATCACCACCAAGGCATTACAGACAAGCATTTTTTTTTCACCCTAGCAGTGAGGTTGAAGGATGGATAAACACAGAAGGGCTCTGCATGAGGTGAGGGGCAATTCCCTATACACTTAGCAGGGTTTATTTGCCCCAACAAGAGGTCTAGAAGAGGGTGGTGTTATTCCTTCAGTACAGATCTCCTTTGACGCTCTCTCTTTTTATCAAGCAACAATGATCTCTTTCCACAAGCAACAATGACCTTCTCTTTTCACAGTATATCCTTGACCTTACATATGTTCATTCCCCAGCTCTTCATATCATTCTGTTTTGCTCTTTCCTCCTCCCTTTCCTTAACAAACAGAATCTCATGATGCTCTCTGTGGCTGGGAGGAACTCCCTCAGCACAACCCCAGATCTCACTTGCTGTTCTCTGTTAAAATCCTACTCAGGAAGCCCAAATGCCTGAACAAAAGTTGGCAGTGTGTAGGCTGACGTGCTGTTCTCATGCTCACTTTTAGCCCCCAGCCATGCTGTGCTCAGGTTTTTTCTCTGCCTTGAAGACTGCTTGGGAGCATCTTGGGAATTTTGCTCTGGGTCTGTGTCTGAGCCAGCTGAGAGCATTGGGTACTCTGGGACCCCTGTGTTTTATGAACAAAATGTTAATACTGTGAATAGTGAGCTGCTTTAGGACCACAGCTTGACAAGTTCAGTCACGCAGAACTGGAAGTGGACTTGCAGTTGAGGTCCAAAATAGCCTGTGAATGCCTGACCAGGGAGGCTGAGATGACAGGCACCCAGCTTCCTAGCAGGTGCTCATTTCTTTCACATGGAGCTACTGTTGGAGGTCAGGGCCTCTTTATTGGAACATGATGTGACTGCATCGCTGCTGGTACAGTACAAACAAAGAACAGAGTCATCCCAGTGACACTGAGAATGGGCCTTTTAGTGAGGTGAATAAATAACAGACTCTCTCACTGGAAACCTGTAATGGTGTCAGTACAAATCAGGGGATAAGAAGAAAGAGGTGCCCCCAGCTATCATATTAGATATATTGTCTCTCTCTCTCTAGATTTTGTCTCAGAAAGCCCCCACCACTTTTTGGGGGGGGGGGTCCTGCAAAATGCAAGTGTTCAGTTTTGAAACTGATACTTACCAAATCATGGAAATGTTGGCTGAAAGTCCCCCCTGCAGGTCCCCTAGTGCAAATGTCTTCCCTAAAGTCCAACCTGGCTCTCCCAAACAGCAAACCTTGGATACCATCCCTTGTATTGTCCACTGCTCCTGAAAATAGCTGCTATTTGTATCTCTCTGTTGGGTGGTTGTGGCCACCTCCAGCTCACCTCTCAGACACCTCTTCCCAGCCTAAGCAAGCCCATCTCTGAGGGGGAACATCCTGCAGGCCCCTGAACACACGGCAACCCCACTGGGCCCTGCCAGTTTCCCCACATCCCCCCTGGCCTGGGAAGGGGAGCCAAGGCCAGACACAGCAACCCAGGTAGAGCCTCCCCACCACCGAGCAGTCCAGAATAAGTAACTTCCCTCAGAGCTGGCTGCCTTCCTCCTCCCCAGCACACACACAGGCTTTCTGAGGGAGGAATTGCTGTCAAAGGCACTCATGGGTTCTTTTCACCCATGAAGTTGTCCGGTTGCTTTCCGAACCTCTGTAAAGGTTTGAATCTAAAATCTCCTCCAGCAAAGAGTTTTACAGATTTCTTGCACAGTGTGTGAAGAACCACTTCCTCTGCTTGTGGAGAGCTTGCTAATTGCTAGTTTCATTTCTTGTTCTCATACAAGAAAGCATAATGAACCATTTATCATCCCCCTGGCCTTCCTGATTATATAGATCTCTAAAGAAGTGTTAACAAAAGAGGACAAAAATACATGAGTAAGACAAATGCTATATTCTGCTTTTCTCTCCCTTTATTTCCTGAAACATGTGACTCCTCATACTTCATTCAAGCATCACCTTTGGAGATTCTCTCCCATTGTTTTCTTCTCCTTTGTCTTTATTGCACTCCACCAGTAAAAAGCAGCTGGGAGTAACTGAGGCCATAAATAACCATTTTCCTGCTCATTTACCTGTGTTGTTCTGGCAATTGCTTAATGGTAAACATGTGACTTACTGACACAATTTAGACCACAATGTTGACGAGTTTAATTCCTTGCCTTTGAAGGACAGGCTAATACAATTTTCCTCTGCATTCCTCCAGGCCATAGAGTCAAGAACAGCCACAGGCAGAGGTGCTCTCAAGACCCCCAGCTGCATTATCATCTGAATTTCATTAGGATTCTGAATAGTGCTGCTGATGAAGTTGACTGGGAAAGAAAGCAACTTAATCTATTAAAGAGCTGCAAAAAAGAGCTGTAATTCTTTCTGAAAGATTGTTTCAGCTTCTTGCTCTGTTAATCTGGTGCTCGTGTTTATGAGGACAGTCAGCATGCATCCTCAAGCAACAATTTTAATGTCTGCTCAACATAAGCTGTTTACATGATTTAGAAGTCACTGATCTTGCAGGCAGTTTGACTTTCAGCAAAGACCAAGGCCTGAGGGGAAGGAGATAGCCTGCAGGTTAGGAATAACCAGCTGAACCCTACAAAACCAACTCCAGTCTCTAGAAGAGCTTTGCTAGAGCAAGGGATTCAGGCAGTGGCTGAGGGCAGGGTGCACTTCTAAGCTGCCCCTCTGAATCTGACACTGGCAAGAAGCTGCTAAGTCTTCCAAATGTTCTGTTCATCCAAGGCTTGCTAGAAAATAAGCTGGCCATCTCCATGGAGTGGGAAAACTGATGTGGAGTATGGCTTGTGTTGTCCTGCTAATGCCAAAACAAGGGGCTCCCATTCTTCACTCCGTTTACTCAGTTATCCTGAGTCTATCACCAAGGGAGGACAGTGTTTGTCCTGTGAGCGGGAGATGATGATGTAGGAAGAACAAACAGCCTCTGTATGGGAATGGGAATTGTCGTGAGCGCTGGCAGTAACTCTTGCCAGGGACTTTCCCCGTGCTTATTAACCATCCATCGCAAACTGAGCTGCCTGTTTTGGGGCCAAGAGGTTAAAGGTGGTCTCTGTTTAACACACAGGTGTGCTGATAGGGAGGCAGTCCGGACTGTGAAGTTTATTATGCTGCAGAGCCACTCTATATGGAGGAAATTTCGTAGGGCTGCATGCAGAGGTGGACACGACCCTGCAACAGGGAAGAGGCTGGAGGAGACACGAGGCAGCAGCCAGAATCCTTGATATGATCCTCTGGATTGACTGAGTGCAAGTTGCTGTTCGGGTGATGCTCGGTCTATGGTTTAGGAAACCGAGTTTCTTGTGCGCTAAATCGTGATTCGTAAGGGGAGCTGGATCTGGGCTTCTCCTCCCCAATGCCTCAGTGGCGGCTCTTCTCCTAAAATTATTGAATGGCACCACCTTGTGGGTGTTCGGAGGTGAGGAGACTTTTCCATCTTCATTCCATGTGCGGACTTTGCAGGCGTAGATTTGAATAGCGGGGCATGCAAAGGGTGATTCATTCTCACGCTGCTTCTCAAAGACCGGGCACTCATCAAGAAGTGCTTTTCTGCTTGTTTTCTGCCAGCTGACAGAAACAGATTTTAGTGCTTAGCGGTTGATTTTCAGAGCTTAACTGATTTTGCCTTTGCTACAGGTCTTATTGGAAAACTGTAAACAGATAAAATAATTGACACTTTCCAATTATAGAGGAAGTGCAGAGGAAAAACACTGAAATATACATTAAAGGTCATCTGCCCAGGACACCATGTCTTATCTCTTTCCAAGGTGTGAAATCCATGTGTCAGCTGGTCCATGCATCACACAATTCCCTAAACTCCTGAAAGTAAGGTATAGTGGGAGAATTTACCATATGTACTCTTGAGTTTGCCTTTAGGGATTACCCTGACAATGACAGCATGTCCCAAACTGCAGTTTCTGGGAAGCATCAGACATATGTTTGTGAATAGAACAGCCTGTGTACAACGACTCCAAGAATAATTTCCAGAAAGCATTGGCTGCATGGTGTGTATTTTATACAGCATTAGGATTCATGTTATCGTGGGCATGCAGGAACCCAGGGTGCTAAACAGCAGCCGTGAGTCAGTGTGACTGTGCATGTATGGAGTACCAGGTTTTTCGTCAAGTGGGATTATCATATATAAATCCAAGAAGCTCCTTGAAATCTACCCAGATAAGATTTTGCAGAGGGAATAGGATGATGTCCTAAAAAAAAAAGGATATATTGTAGCCTAAACTACATCAAGAAAATGGAACAGAATCTTAAGCAGAATATAGACAGGTGAGCAGACACATTCATACACTTCTATTGTTCATGGTCAGAAAATCAGTAAAAACATAAATAAATACAAATGGTTAAACTGCCAGTTAAATTTTTCAAGCCTGCTTCTCAAACTCAGTTTCAACTTTGGAAAGAGCATTTTCCTTTTACAGTGTTGACCCTAGCCATGTGCCCACCCAGTTTTTTCTAGGCAGTTACAAGGGCTGGATGCAAGGTTGTGCCAGAGATGTGCTGAGACACCATGGGCAGAACAACATGGTCAAAGCAATGTGGTCCACCAAGTGAGGAGAGTGCCAAGAAAAGGGATGAGAAAAGCTTGCCAGGGGATTAGAGAGGTTTCTGAGAGCAGGCATTAGGATAGGAGTGGGAAGGCACCAGGCCAGTCGAAGCAAGGCTCTGCAAAGGGTACTTTACTGTGTGTTCCCAATATCTCCAGGCATCCACCAGGATAACACCATCTTAGGTGTTGCGTGAGCACAGAGTGAATGACAGTCCTGTCCCCAGAGCACCTACAGCCTGACAATAGACCGAGATGTGCTGAGAGGAAAGCGTGTGCTGGGAGAGCAGGTGGGTGATGTGAGAGGCAGCAGTGCCAGCACATCAGCAGCCAGCACTCTGTGGGTGCTTTTTCCAGCCATGACAGTGAAATACAGTTTAAAGCAGGGATCTGGAAGAGGAAAATGAGCCAGTGTTAGAGACAGTGATGGGGATTTCCTCTTCACTGCCCCGAACATGCCTGTGTGGGAGAAAAGATGAAGATGGTTACTTGGAAATTCAGAAAACTGATGACAGCAGTGACCTCCGGGATAAATCAGAGACTGCTATCAATATCCAGTTGTTGAGGAGCAATGGTAAGAAGGAAGGGAATTTGCAGGCCGAGGACAAGAGCAGTGAATGTTTGCAAAAGGGATTAAAGGAAGTGAGGGAGCCCCTCTAGTGGGAGAATCACAGAAAGGCAATCGCAGCCATTAGCTGGGAAAATGATCCTAATGCAGCATACAGGATGGTCAAAAATGTGAATCAAAATTGTCCCAAAACACACAGTGTGGCATCCTTTATATTATGTAAGGCAAAACCCCTCCAAAACCAAAGGAAACATCGAACAGTTTCTGTCAAGCTGATTACAAGAAAAGTTTTTCCTGACTTGATGTCTGGTAAAGAAGTCAAGCCTGAGCATGTGAGCAGAACACACCGATCATGCATATAAATTTTAAATCACGTAGGAACAGCAGGATATTTCATAGTCTTTCAGCCTGGACTCCAAAACTCCCTGTTCATTCACTAGGTGCTAGAGAAGGTCACAGAGACAATAAAATGCTCAAATTACATATTGGACCCACCTCTTGTGTGAATCTGAGGCAGCCAGAAAGACTTGCAGAATGTCAAAAAACATAACACAATGGAAAGGGAAGAAACAACGGCTGCTTCTATTATTTGGGGAAATCACTAACTCTGTGTCCACCTCAGTTTCCAATTTGTAAAGTAGGGTGAAGAATAGTTACTTGCTCTTATAAAAAGTCACGTCAAAAACCATGAAGGCTCTGAAATGCCAACAAACTAAAGAGAGCGAACCAGCTTAGTGTCTGGGCCTGATACATAGTGGCACCAGCTTTTTACAGCTTGCACATTCTGTTTTAGCACTGAGCTGCCAAACAGGAGAGCAGACCAGCAGGGCTGTGTTGGGAGAGGACAGCTCCAGCTGCAGAGCCGGCTCGCTTATGACAGCCACCTTCTGCTCCAGGCAATGCCTCTGCCTGACGAAGAGGATGAGGAAGATAACACCCCTTAGACACCTGTAATAGTTTAACACTTTGATTTTATTGTGCAGCAACACATTCAGTATTTCCACCTACTTATGTAGTGTTTGAGGGCTGTATTTGACAGGCTTTAATGTAAACATGGTATTGCTGGCACATCGACAGCTTTTTTTTGGCATTGCTTTTACAAAGCCTTTACATAGAATGAGTTGATGTGTGACTCATGTAAATTAGGATTTTTTTTTTACTTTGAGCAGATGTGGCCCCTCAGTGTGAGCCCGAGAACAGCTGGGGTGTTGCTGGGATTTATTTACAAACCTCCAAGCCAGCAGTTTCAAATCTGGGTTAAAGTTAGATGCCTGTTTCCATGACAGATGGTCTCATTTTAAGAAGGAGTGAGTCTTGACAACTGGAGAGCGAATTTGTGTTTCATAAAGATGATTCTATTTTCAGGGTATTTTCAGATCCCAGATCAAGATTTAAATCTCCAAATTCAAATATCGTTTAGGGAACAACATTTCATCTTGCCAGCATCAAGGCTCTTGCTGATCCCTAGCTGCTGCCAGTGTTTATCCAGGCTGCTGGAAGAATGAGGAGTCCTGGCTGTGTTGTCACCTGCCTGATGGAGCTGTGGGGTGCCAGGAGTGAAGGCTGGCTGGGAACCTTTCTCAGAGGGTTGTGCACATCCCAGATGCTCTGGTGCTCAGGGAACAAGCCTGAGCCCATGAACTGTCCCTGTGACTTGGCATGGGAGGATTGTGGTAGGGGGTCCCTGGGCTCTGCAGCGGCCCTGGAGGTAAAAGGAGCAGAGAGAGGTTGCCATAGAAACCCTGATTGTTCTTTAGCCCTGATCAGATCTCATCAGAGGTTTTTCTGGAGCAACTCAGAGGAGAACCATTTCCATAAAAATGTTTTAGTCCTTCCACTAAAGACTCCAGTAGAGCTGAACAAGCAGTGCCTGCTGCTGATCCAGCCTCCAGGAGATGAGGTGTGTGCACAGCACAGTGCCACCCTCCCCTCCTGAAGCAACAGCTCTGACATGGGCGAGGAGGCCCCACTCTTGCCACACAGGGTGGCTGCTGAAGCATATGAAATCACATGAGCTGTCTGACATTGGTGCAAAGTCAGGAGCTCCAGGTTATTTTCCTTGGCCTGCAGCTACTTTTGTGGAAAGGTAAGGAGCTTCACTAGGTCCTTCTAGCAGCTCCGTGCAGGTGTCTCGTGTCCTTATCCCATCTCAAATGGCACAAGATGTTGCATTTCAGGGCAGCAGCCCCCTGTGAATTGTCTGTCATTGTCAACATCACTGCCAGGCAAAGCAGAGGGAGGGCACCTCCTGTATCTGGTGAGGTTTCACCATGATCCTTGTGAGGGAAACCAGCATCCCTCCAGTCTGACTCCTGGCCTCCAGAGCCTGGATTTTTCATTCACAGACCACAGCTTGGTGCAGAAAGGCAAAGCCTGAGACAAGGAGGAAGAGGGGAGAAACCACACTCAATGTGCTACACACAAGACAACTGCAGCATGTGCCACTGAGCCGAGGGGAGCATACAGTCCCAGGGCATGGATATAGGCCATGGCCCTTCATTAGCCTGCATTATTATCAGGGTGGCACCCAGAGGAATTTTTCTGCCAGTGGTGTAACTCTTCTTCAAATTGTCTCACACGCCATTAAGAAGAGGGCCACACTGACTTTTCTGTTTGATTTCAGTACCTTGCTGTCGACATCTTGAAGGAGTGTTTGCAAAGGCAGTCTGACATGTGTCACCCAGAAAGCTGACTGTAAACATGAGTTTGTGCAGACTTCATGTTATGGAGGGAAAGAGCTTTAACTTCTTAAGTTTTCACCTAAAGAAAACAAAAACAATAAAACAAAACCAAAGGCACCCAAAAGAAAACCAGCGTCCACCTGACACATGTATTAAAATTTTAAGCCATCCTTCTAAATTTCAGTGATCTGAAAGTTCAGCTGATTTCTTTCTGCCTTTCACTTTTGTTACTTTGTAGTAAAAGTTATTTCCTCATCACCAGTTACCAACTTTATCAAAAGGGGACATTTTTGCTCATGATGGGCAGAAGACTCTTTTAAAACAAAATTAACTTAAATCCCACAGTATGCCAAGGCAATCCAACATCCTTTAGAGCATTACTAATGAATATTTCATTCTCTTTAATAAGTCACAAATAGAATTTATTTTTCTGTACTGAATCAACTAAATGTATGAGCCAGAGGCTTCAGTCAGCAAAAGGGTGACTTTGTGAAGATCTTTAAATTTTCCTTTGGTATCCAACTCAGTAGCTGTTGCCTGGGATGTCACTAAAGGCTGTTAGGCACTAGCAGCTCTTTCAGGGTTTCTGGTATTGGTAGTATTTGTATGGTCACAGCTCAGAGGTGTCCATGATGGTATTTCCCTGGTGCTGATGAGGCAGCCCTCCCACAGAAAGCTCACTCTCCAAGCAAACATTGTACCTCAGTGGATTTCATGGGAATCTAAAAGTGCTCAAAGCATTTGTGAGGCACCAAAATGCTTCTCCTTTAAGCAGCCTTATGGGATTTCCTGCTTTCATTTTGCTAGTAATCCATCTGCTCTTGAGTGAATTCTCAGTGGCCGACTTCACATATACCTTAAACTATAAAGATGGAGGAAAAAGGTGACTAGCTGCAGGTTAGCAGGATCTGAACTCATTATATGGGATAGTAGAAGCAATTTGTCACTGTCTGAGTCATTCCCTGTTCAGGGAATCCACTCTTCCAATACAATTCTTTGAACAAAGCGTTACAGATTATAAAGTCCAGAGGAAACTTACTTGGACAAATACAATTTTCAGGCAGTTCTGAAAAGTTTATTGTTGATCAGACTGTGCTCTTATCCCAGATTAAAAATCCTTTGCGGATAAAACCACTGGAAACTGTGGAGAACAGTCGTGAGTGGTTACCTTTGGCTCTGGATGAAGTATTTTGTCTGTGAGACAATAAAATGCAGGGCATAGGAACTGGTGCTCTTGATGACTGAATTAGCTTTGAAATCTCTCTCAGTCTCTGAGACCTCAGAAGACACTGCAAAGACTTTCCTGACAAATAATTTTGTAATTACACTGGGGCTGAAGATTGTTTTCAGTGACCTCCAGCAGTTAATTATGGGCTCATAAGTTGCAGACTATGGGGTTTTACAGAGCTGCTCACAGTCTGGATTTTTCTTTTGTAGTGGATTCAATAAAAATAATTTAAAAAATACATTCATGCCTTTTTGGACCATGAGTTTTGTCGACAGATGCAATGAAACTGATACATCCTGCAGAGCAGCTCGGTCTCATGGCACTGACATTTTCCCCCCCAAAATACCCAGAAGTTAACTTTCTGAGCAGCTCTTGTTTGCAATACCAATACAGCACAAAAGCGACTACGAAGGTTCAGACAAATTTGTCATCATTTTGTTAGGAATGGCACGGCTGTAGTTTTTTATTTACTTGCCTATCTCCGTGGTGGTAGGACCTTGGATTTGCAGTTTTGGTGTAGTGTCAGCTCCTGCATACACACAGAACAAAGACCTTTATTTCAGAAAAAATAAAATCTTACTTTGGAGACTGTCAAACATTTAGCCTCACTGATATCGAGTAGCACTGAATTCCGCAGGTTAATTATGGCTTGTGTAAAAAAGCATTGCTTTTTGTCAGTATTGGAAACTAAATGTATTCATGCCTTCCTGAATGCTTTCTCAGCAGTTGACAGCCTTGACATTTACTCAGGGGTGTGGTGAAACAGGGCACCGACACCCGTAATCATCACGAGGAATGAAAGCATCCAATGATATAAAACTGTTTCACAGTCTCAGCCTTTCCCTGGAAAAACAGCATCTGGCTCAATGTATCTGTAGGCACAGACTGTCTGCAAGGACTTTTTTTTGTTCTTTAAACAGAACTCAGCTGACAGGTTACTTTCTGGAAGAGGCATGGTAATCTATTTATGTACTGCCTTTGCGATGTAGCCTCAAATTAGGATAGGAGTTGGGAACTGAAACAAATGGGCTCACAGAAATGGGAGACACTGGGATTCTTGGCGTGCAGGCTCTGTGCAATCAGGTCTCAAAAGCATTTTCAAAAAATGGAATGAAATGAGCCTTGTTGTTTTTATAGCTGATTAAACTGAGCTGACATCTCATCCTCCAGACATGAGCATACTGCTTGATCTAACCTACATTTGAAGATATGTATGATGTTCAGTGAGAGTTGGAAATATCATTATCCTTCCTTTGGAGTTAGCCCAGTGTTTGCTGAGTGCCTGCCTTTGGAAATGGGCGATCCCTCCCTGGGAGCTGACAAAGGAAAAGCATTTGATTCATGATGGTCAGGATTCTGCCCTGACCAGCCTGCAGCACCTGACAGTCCTCAGGCTCTGGCAATCCCACTGGCTCTCACATGAGTTTGCCTGAAAATGGAGAGCTCAGTAAGCCAAACAGTTTATTTGGGCACTGGGTCTCATATCCATGAGAGCCCTGTTCAGAACACAGGATGGTAAGGGTTGCACCTCATTGCTCCATGTTTTCTGCAGAGCTCTGATGATGTTCACTCCTCAATTCTGCCATCTCCTGTGGATCCTGCTCACTCTTTTTCCTAAGCCCAGTCCAACTTGAGGCCTCAGCACCCATCCTTCTCGTTCAGGCTTGTTCAGACTCCACACTGAGGGGTTGCTGAGGCTTAGGAGGAAGACGGCTTTTGGAAAGACTCAATATCCCCACATCCCTCATCTGAAAGGAAGGGAGGTTGTACCTCAGAGTCAGGGGCCACCACTGGAATTGTGCCACAGGTGTCTGCCACTCAGGTCACATAGTGACAACCAGACAGCTGTGGCATGCCTTTGGAGCTGGCCAATGCCATGCAGTGACACACACTGGGGTTACATGTGCCCAGAGAGATGAGAGTGGCTCCAAAAAAAAGCAATCAGCTTTCACCTGGGGTAGACATAGGCACCTGCCAGGTATTTTATAAATCAGGCTGTCTCTGTAAATTATCCTGTGACACTGGAGACACAGAAGATTCTGTGTGAAGACCCATCTTCAGTCTTACACTTCCCTGCTTTCACAGCTGTGGGGATGCTATCACATTTGCAGCAGGCTCTACTTTGCCATAAACAGGGCAGCTCTTTGTCTGGCATTGCTGTCACCATGCTCCTGTTGCACTGACTGCTCTGGGTGGCCAACACACTGTCATGCTGCTTCTAAAAGGTTTGCTCCCTCTCAACACCCAGATATGCTGGAAATGTTTCCTACATCAAGGGCTCTGTCCATACCTGAGTTTAAAAGTGGACAAAGGAAGAGGAGGAGGAGGCACGCTCAGATCTGTGCACACTGTTTGGAGCTTGTTGCAGCAGAGCTCCAGACTAACTGCACTTGGGAAGTGAAGCTCTGGGGGAAACTGGGACACAACAGGCCAAGCCTTTCACAGGCTGGATAAACAAGAACCTGCAGGAAAACATTGTATTTCCCTGGCTTTCCCAATGTTTGTAAGTCCTCCAGCTCTCGGTGCAATGTCCAGGTGGGCATGTGGGTGTGGCAGTATGAGCAGGACACATGTCTGGATTACAGCAGTGCTCAACCAGCAGCACAGATATCATCTGAAAATCCTCCGTTTGTCTTTAGACGTGTCCCTCTTACATATATTGCATATGTCTGTTGCATGTGAGGGAGTTATCTTTGCTTCCAAAGTTCTGCAGGTAAATAACCATTTGGTGTTTGATTTGTTCTGCATGCAGCACATCAGCTGGTCCCCTTACAAGTAATTCAAAGGCTTTCCAAAGTGGTAAATCTCTGCTTATTTTCATTTCATGCCTCTGGCAATGTAGTAAAAGGTTGTCTCATTCGCTGTTTGAATCTTGCAAGCAGAAGTGAAATATTCTGCAATCCAGGACAGGTCAGACTGTAGATTTTTCCACCATTCCAAAGCCTAGTTTAGTCAGCTGGATGAATTAGAGCTGGTAAGCGTGTAGCAGGACACAAAAGAAACCCTTCATACTCTGTAAAAGCAGCCTTGAGGTGCAGTAGGGCTCTGCACAAGGGCACTAATTCGTCGCACAGCATGTGCCCAAGCTGCACTGCACAGCCCGGGCTGGACGTGGAAAGCAGGACACAGCGAGAATTGCTAGCGCCTCACTGTGGCTGAAGGGTTATCACCCATCACCGACAGATCAGTGTTTCTTTCCCAAGGAAAGGAAAAAGACCAGCAGACAGGATCCTGAAAAACAGCATGCCTCTGAAGAAAGACATCAGGTTTCTCTAATTCTCTTCCTTTGTGCTCAGGCATCTGATATCTGACAACTGGTTTGCTTCTTTGTATATCCTGGCTGGATCATCCTGTGCCCCTCCTGTACAAAGGGCACACAAGAATCGAAATCAGTTTTGCCTGGAAACAGATGCCAATTAAAATCACTGGAGAAGGGCAGAAAGGGAGCAAGAAACATCTCATTGGAGTTGTTGACACAGGTAGAATGCTGGAGATGGTCCCAATCTTTCCCAAAGCCTTTTGTTCTTCTATTTCCCAAGCAGCTTCTTCCTTTAAGTTTTTCCTGTGTGCGAGCAGGCAAAAGCATGGTGGAAAGAGCTGAGCTGAGCTCAAATGCACCCCATGACTACTGGAGCTTGTGGCAAGACTGCTCTTCCCTTAAAGGAGAGAAAAGTGTTGTTCCCACCAGGCAGTGAAATGACAAACGTCTAAGTTCCACTTCCGATTTATCCTCAGTCCCAGGGACCAAAATCTGCTCTTGGTTTTGTCTTTTTCCAGGAGGTGTCTTCGCTCACTCTTGTCCCCATGGTTCTTCTCATTGCTCCTTGTGCCTGTGCACAGTGACAGGAGGAAGAAATGACAGGGAAAGGTTGCAAAGCCTAAGCCCCACTCTCAGTAGCATGCAGCACACAAAGCCTTTCTGCTTTGGTTTATTCCAGGAACAGGATCTTTTGGAACCCTTATCCCTGCAGCACAGTTTGGCCATTGCTGGCAACAGGCTGCAGGTTCTGTACTGAGTCTGCAGGACTGTGGCCTGCCAAACTTGCTCTGCCTGGACTGCGACTGAGTACCTGCTGCTTTGTTTCAGTTTGGTTTAGCTGCAGGAACACTTTCCTCCTTCCAGCCAGGTGCCTGTGGCTGATTGGGTTTACTTTCACTAGCACTGCGTGGTAGAACCATAGTTTTATACTAGTGGCTCTTCTGTGCACCACGAGGTGTTCACAACTCCACCTTCATACACTGGAGCTAACAGATGCCATCACGGGCTTGATGTGGCAGCAGAGGTCCTGAGAAGTGGAAGCACAGGGTGCACTGCAAGGGGGTACAGGCCCAATGGGATAGTAAGAGATGGGGCACTGTTGCCTTGCTTTTCACAGTTCTTCAATGTTTTTAATTCTGTAAATAAAGTTCTCACACTTTGTTCTGTAAACATAAGCCATGTTATGTCTAACTGCCAAGATGTTTTCATTCCTTCTCCTAAGGTGGAGACATTTGACAGATCTCTCCTTTGACCTATGTATTTGAAGGGTGGTAATTTCACTCTCCAATCAGTGAGGTTTTCTAAAAGTCTATAAAATAAAGACGCGCCCCCGAAGCAGGAGGCTTTCGAGCTTCCGGCTTGGCTTCTCTCTCTCTCAGAGCGATTGTCTGTGTGTTCTTTCGTGTCCACGTGCGACAGGGCACAGGCCTGACTCTGGAGCACTCACAGCTACAAACAACTCACCTATGAAAGCTAAAGAAATGCAGATACAGAGCTGGATGAGAATGGTTTCAGGGGTAGCAAAGAGGACAAAAAAATGAATATCTTACTTGTATATAATCAGCATCTACCATAAATTTGGATGTGAAATGGAGTTTCAATCAAATGAAGAGAAAACAAGGTGTAAAAGCATGTAACAAAGCATAAAAATGACCCCCAGGAGAATCTGGAGTGAGGAAGAAGAAACCATCACCATCAACCTCACATTCCTCCCACAGAACAACTCCAAAAGCGGATGATTTCCTGTAACACCACCACCAGAATGAAACCACCAGCCTTATGATCTGGAAGAGCACAGGCAGGGAGAACATAAGAGCAGGAATAGGGGTAGAAGATAAGAAGGGTGTGCATAAGACCTTCAAATTATTATTATTATTATTATTATTATTATTATTATTATTATTATTATTATTATTATTATTATTATTATTATTATTATTATTATTATTATTATTATTATTATTGTTATTGTTGTTGTTGTTGTTATTGTTATTGTTATTGTTATTGTTATTGTTATTGTTATTGTTATTGTTACTATTGAAACTTTTTCTGCATAGGAGTATTATTTATTTTTCTGTAATAATTTGACCTGGACTACTAATGATTTTTTGTAAGAGTGCTAAGATTTCAGTTCTACTAACATTCAGTTCTTGTCTTTATACATAAGGTGTGTTTTCCTTTTGCCCGGAAACACTATTTCAAGTATAACATTGTAAGAAGGTTTCTGAATAGCTCAGAAACATTCTATACCTCTCATAGGTTCAAAATAACCAAATACTTTATGAGCTGAAATCACCATCAAATGTGAAAAATGCATGTGCCCAGGAGAGGTTTAAAGAGTTTCTCAGCCTCAGATGAAAAGGTAAATGGTGTTTTGGGTAAAATCAGCTTTTGTTTTTCAGTTTTTCCCTTAAAACCTGTTCCTGCTCTCTTGGATGCTCTGTCTATGAGTCAAAACTGATTCTATTCCTCTTCTAGACTGCACTTGGTCAGAGAGGAAAGCCACAACAAACACCTTATGAATTAGGAGAATAATTAAATTCATAAATTCATAAAAATAATTTATGAATTATTTTTAGCCACAGATCAAAATTCAAAGAAATAAATAGAAACTTCCAAACTCCTAGTCTTCTTCTAGTTCCTCAGTAAAGCTTTCCACATCAGTTTCTGATGGTTCCATTTCTAATGGCTCTAGAATGTTTTACAGATGTTTTATGCTTATAATAAAATTCAGAAGCAATGCATTACCATCAAACAGATGCCCTTAGCACCAGCTTTTCTAAACTCCTGGAAAAAAAAAAAAGGCCAAGGACAAGAACCATCAGAGCAGACAGACCTGTGCCATTTGGAACCATAAAGAGGTGAGCAAACCATGTGAGAGACTCTCCTAGTTTTGTGCAGAATTACAGTGTAACCTGTAATTACAAGGTACCATGTAATTACAGATGTCTTCACATCCTGGACATCCTGGACCTGTGGTGTAGAGGTGATTTGCCATAAGCCTCATGGCCATTCCTGATTCTGGGGTTTTGGCTTCCCTCTTCAGTGGAGATACTTGTAGAACATTTTTCTCTTGACTTCTAAGTGTCTCTGCACCAAGTCAACTCACAGGACTACCTAAAACTAATCTGCATTGACTAAGAGCATGGTCTAGATGCTCCTTGAACTCTGACAGGCTGGGTGCAGTGAGCACTTCCCTGGGGACCCTTATCTTAACATCTGCAGCAGGTGAGGGTTGCTTAATAGCTATAATGCTTTGGAAGATGTGCCAGATCTAGACCCAGTTTTCTGAGTGGCTTTGGTTTTCTCTTTGGATGACTCCAAACAACATTTGGAGATCTGATACTTGAATTCTCTCTAGTTTGAATATACTTATTATATGTTTGTCTTCTTGCTAAATGAAAAAAAGGAATTCTTGATTTGCTGTATTTTCCCTTAAAGGGAAACCTTGTTTTCCTACCAAAATGGTGAGATACCATTTTACTGCAATCTGTTGATTCATAAGATGCATGGAAATCCTCCTTCCTTAAACACTGTATTGGTTTGGCACGGCCTGGTTTTGGGTAGCAGGGGGGCCACAAAGATGAGGAAGCTTCCTGTGAGGAAGCTGCTGGAAGCTTCCCACTATGTCCAGCAGAGCCAGTGGCTGATGGCTCTGTAGATGGAGATGCTGCTGGCCAGAGCTGGGCCAATGAGAGAGGCTGGTGACGCCTCTGTGATGACATCTTTAAGAAGAAAGTCAAAACAAAGGCACAAGATTTTGGATTCTAGTCAGAGAAGAGGAGGAGGTGAGAATATGTAAGAGAACAACATGGTGGCACCAAGGTCAGGGGAGAAGGAGGGGGAGGAGGTGCTCCAGGTGCTGGAGCCGAGATTCCTCTGCGGGCCGTGGTGCAGCCCGTGGTGAAGCAGCTGTGCCCCGGCAGCCCATGGGGATCCACGGGGAAAGCAGAGATCCACC
>VXBT01004741.1:68618-114515 GCA_013400235.1 Oriolus oriolus
GTGGGAGGGACTCACGCTGCAGCAGGTGCGGTTCGGCTGCTGCTCATGAGAGTGGACCCACGGCGGGACGTTCACGGAGAACTGTCTCCCGTGGGAGGGACCCCTTGGCCTCACAGGGAAGGACTTTTCTCCCGGAGCAGCGGAAGGAAATCTTGGTGATGGACTGACCAAACCCCCCTGCCCTGCCTCCCTGCGCTGTTGGTGGGAAGGAGGGAGGGGCTGGGGGGAAAAGATGTTTTAAGGGTTTATTTCACTTCTCATTATCCTGCTCTGATTCTGTGAGTAATAAATTCACTTCACAACTTAAGTCGAGCCTGTTTTACCCTTGAAGTGTTTCTCCTGGTCCTTGTCCCACTCATGAAGCCTTCGTTAATTTTTTTCTTTTTTCCCTTTTCCCTCCTCTGCCCAGCTGTGGCAGGGGAGGGTGAGCGAGCAGCTCTCGTGGGTGCCTGGCATTGGGCCAGTGTCAAACCACAGCTTGCCATAAAGGACACTTAGTTAATTTCTTTTCTGTGACTAATTTTGGTCATGTTCTTCTGCCTCATCCAACAGGAACCAGGAACTTCCCCCTCAAACCTGTAGGCCTTGGTCCTCTGTGTCTTACTAGGGCGTGTCACAAGTCTGATTGCGTAATCTCACTTCCCCCCATTGCTGCCAGCTCTGACCCAGGCCCAGAGCAGGTCATCTGAGAAATGCTTAGAT
Source organism: Oriolus oriolus (assembly GCA_013400235.1). Lineage (NCBI taxonomy): Eukaryota > Metazoa > Chordata > Aves > Passeriformes > Corvidae > Oriolus > Oriolus oriolus. The sequence continues at coordinate 69,321 of VXBT01004741.1, forward strand.
CAAAGCTCCCCACCCACCAGTGGGGTTTGGCCATTAACCTTTTGTTTATGCCCTTGCAGTGCAGCAGAGGCACTCCAGGTATTTCCTTGCTAAACAAAGGCAGGCGTTTAAACCCAGCAATCTGCTTTATGACTCTGGGCACCGTTACTGCACACACCGTTTGACTCTTTTCTCTGCAGAGATTAATGCTGGCATCTTAAATATCACTAATGCCTAATAGACAATCCATTAACTTCAGTGTCTCCTAAGTGGCCAGCCATACCATTATTTGTAAAATAGGGATCCCTTCCTAGTGCTACCGCTACCAATCCCTTGATTTCCCGAGCATGGAATCGTGCCTATTATCAGCTGTGGAGTATTTTACACTGCTACATATTTTTTACTGTATAATGAGCTGCATGTGTGTGAGTGACATGAAAAAAAAATAAAATCGAGGAATATTGCTATTCCACTTGCTGCAGTGTATGAGCTGATCTGGTTAGACACAAAATGCAGACAGAAATCCGCCTCACCTCTCAAGCTAATTTTAGTCTCTCCCTCTGTTCTCTGTGGCTGTGTGTGTATAAAATCACTGGCAGTCTGACAGCGTTTCAGTAACCTGTGCCACGCGCAGAGCGGGATGTACTCACCAACCATCTGCTTGCATGGCACGGGTTAACTGAGCCTGTGGGATTGTGCTTACCTAAACAAAACCACTGCAGTGAGGGGAAAAACAATGAATGGGTGGAGATGATCAGCCCATGCATTCCAGCTAGTGCAGTCCAGGCAGCAATGACAGCCTGAAGGTTGCAGCAGCATCGGGATCAGCATTCCAAGTGCACCGATCTTACAGTCTGGAGTGATTTTACGTGAAGCTGTTCTTTATTTGCTGAGCCATGGCCAGTAACCAGGCCAGCCTGCAGGATGATCAGAGCAGGCACTGCAAGTTCTTATCCTATATGTTCTACCAGGCTGTGAGAGATCACAAGCCTGTGTGGATGCTGGAAGACATGAGAACTATGGAGTATTTTTACTGGGAGGAAAATGCCAGCCTACGAACCTACTCACCTTCAGAAGCCCTTCTCTATGCAGTGGTGCATAATCACCTGCCTTATGCTCAGTATCTGCTGTCTCATTTTCCAGAGGAGGCTCTCAAGGTGCCTGGGGAACACTTCTGCTATTGCCCATCCTCTGCTCCTCACTTGGCCATGGCGGTCACATATGACAGGAGAGATATCTTGGGACTGATCATCAAAATTGCACACAAGCTCCCCAGCTTGAACTCCTATATCAATAGGGCTGGCTGCTTTCATCTGGAAGATGGGAAAACACCCCTGCACCTTGCCTGCGAACTGCTGAGGTCAGAGACGGTCCTCATCCTCCTCGGGAATGGAGCGTCTCCCAGGATAGAGGACAGTAAAGGGCTTACCCCGCTGGACGTCATCCTGGAGCAGATGTGGGACTCCAAAGTCAATGTCGCATCAAAGAAGCTCTGCCTCGACTACCTCTTGCTCTTCATGCCCAACCCACAGTTTAAGATGCGGAAAGTTCTGCAGGAGCATCCAGACCACTGGACAGCTTTGCTGGGAGAAGACAAATTCAACAGCCTGGTGGGGAACACACCTGCTTCTTTGTATCTGCAAGCTATGCAAACTATTCTCCAGACTCTTCCCCCTTCCCACTTCCCTAAAAGCATCCAGGAACTACCTATACCTCAGGCACTAAAGCCCTTACCATCCTATGGCAAAAAGCTACCGGCAAAAAATGTGGTAAATGTTTTTCCTTGACTTTATTCAATGGGTCTTGGATTTTCAAAGGCAACTTAGAGGAGCTGGTCATCCACCACCCTCTGCATTTTAGTGTGATTTTAACCTACTAGGCTATGCTGGAAAATCCAATATTTTGTGACAAGATTTTAAATGTCTTTTCTAACTGATTGCAGGCACGGCACTTTTAAAGGCAAAAGCCTTCCTTGTTTTCTGTTTGGTTGTGCATGTGAAGGGTTAACTGTAGTTGAGACTGTGTTATGTTTGGTTTCTTAGTTGTCAGCTGGTATCAGTGTATCTGAATTCCCAATATGATAAGTGTATCCTGTGTAATGCACCTGGGTTAAAAGGAACTACGTGCTGGGTGGGATTTTCAAATGGTGTCACTGTGGGACTGTGTTCTGCTAGAGCTGGGAGAAATACCATCCCCTACCAACAAGGTTCAGACATCGGGTTTCCTTTCTAACAATGATCAAGCATTATTAGAAATAACCACAAAGTCCATGGCTGATGCTGCAGGGATGCAGAGGCAGTTCCTGTGGGATAACTGATCCTACCAAGTTACTTTACGGCAGGTCATGGTGTGGAGGGCATGAGTTCAGAGAGGGGCAGTGAGTGTACATTCCTGGGGGATGGGAAATAAAGATCCACAGAAAAGATAATGGAAAGCATCCGGTCTCACCTGGGACCGAGGGGGTTAAAGGTAATCCCAGCCCTGATGCCTCTACAGACTTGTGCAATAGGGAAAGAACCATTTTCCCTGCTGTCCAGTAAACAAGTGGCAATTGGAGCAGGGACAGTGGGAGCCCTGTCTTTCATAAGTGACATTATTTCTCCTTGACTTGTGTTTTAGAACATATCTCTACAGGAGATGTAGCTCACTAACTCGATTTCCCTGTGGGTCTCAGAGCCACAGGCATTTGTTAGTTATCATAAGCTGGGGTATGATGTGCTGCTGTTTAAAGTTGTTACTTGTTGTCAATTAGAGTATTTTTGCCACCTGGGTCCAGAAAGAAGTCCTTATCCTGGAAATTACAAAATGTTCCCACTGACTGGGCACTGCAGGCAGGGTGAGTTTGCAGAAAGCGGGGCTGGGCAGCCTTCTGGGTAGCTCAAGGCGCTGGTCCTGCTCTCCTGGCTGTTCTCCAGCACCAGCAGAGCAGTGGCAGAATCCCGACTACCTTTGGGGGACATCCCTTCTTTTGGACCCCAGTGTTCCCCCCTCTTTGTAAGCACAACCCTCTGTTCTGCTGAAGTAGTGTAACTCACTTCCCAGATCCGTACTGGGCAGCAGAGAAGAGCTCACTCTTCTCTTCAGCTGGATTTGGAGCCCAAGGCTGTGGGGCACAAACCACTTTCCACAAGGCTCTAGCTAAGAAAGGATGTGCAGTCAAATCTCAATTGCTTTGTGCAAAAATGGCTCGTGTCTCACCTGGCTAATTCCCTGCCTGTGCCAAGGAGGCCGTGCTGGACCTGTGCCCTTCTTTCCGTCAGCACAGGGAGCACTTCCATTTAGTTCCCCTCCGCATGGGCCACCTCCTGTGTGCCAGGACACTGGCAGTGCCATCCATGGCCAGGTGGAGATTTACTGTGAGGCTGCAGAACATGCCACTCACAGCTACCTGGAACATCCTTCCTGAGACACTGGGGTGCTCCTCCCAGCCATCTCTTCCCACATGCCGTGGGAGGACCTCAGTTCCGGTGCCACCTGCACTGGGCCAGGTGAATAAGCAGGCTGGCTTGTGAGGTAGAGAAAATGTCAGCCCAGCCCTAAAAGTGGCAAGCAGGCCATGAAGGGGTTAACCCATCTCCTGAAATCCCACATCCCTGGTGCTGCAGTGTCCCTCCACCCCTGCCCCTGGGGACTTGAATGTCCTTATCCATCTGTGTCTATTCCTCCTCAATCAATGGGGGAGGCTGAGAACGGGGAAATGCAGGGTCAGTGCTGGGTGAGGGTTTTGGAGGAAGGCTGCTCGCCCGGCAGCCTGTGCTGCAGACAGAGGCTGTCACAGCTTGTGAAGCAAAGGCAGATTTGCATTATAAGCGGTGGCTCAGCTGCTTCTGCCAAGCCCTCAGGCTCCCCAGCACTGGCACATACTCCCCCGAAAACCCGGATCTCGAGGCAGAGGAAAGAGCAGGCTCTCACTGCCCATGGCTGCCCAGAGTGACTGTGCAGAGCACGGCCCCTGTGGCACCCCGCGAGCTCAGAGGAGCAGGATTGGGTTTGTCCCCAGCAGCACTGCGGTATCTCATCCGGATGTCGGTGGGTGAGAGGCGGAGGAGGCTGGTGAAGTATATTATTAGAATAGTAATTAGGTCCCGGGAGCAGAGATCCTGGGAAAGGAGGAAATAGAAAGCATCCAGTGCTGTTGCACTGGCTCGAAACCATGTGAGTTTCAGTGCTGTGAAGAGTTTCAGAAAAGACAGGAGGGAGGGGAGGGCTGTTCATCTTACAAATCCAAGGAGGCAGGTAGGGACTGTCGGCATTACCGGAGAGCACTTTCTTATGAAGGCAGGAGGCTGTACTCAGAGAGCCAGAGCAGCCCACTGGGAGCAAGTGAGTGTAAAATGGTGCAGGGGTCTCTTGTTGGCTGCTGTAGTTGGGATCAATGCAGAGGTCAGGAATCAGGCATTTCAGGCTTTATGGGTGGATTTGTAGCAGACAGCAGGATGCTTGTGTGCATGCATTTGTCCATGTGGGAAGCTCCCCTCAATCCACCTGCCAAGAGAGAGGATAGAAGATGAATTGTCTTGAACAGTTTCTTCCTGGGGCATTCCTGTGACTGGTACCCTAGCCTGGAAGAAAGCTGCTGGTCCACTGTTGGCCAGCATGTAAAATTCTGGTGTGTTCAGCCCAGAGTGTAATAGGCAACTACCTACATAGGAATGATCACTCCACAGCCCTCTCATTCTTCCTTTTCCTGACCATTTTAGCAAGAGATCAAGCACCAGGTGGCCCTCAATCACATCGGGCCTCCCATGTGCAGTCCCAGTGGGCCAAAGTTTAGGATCATTAGCATTGTAGTGACAACTCTTTCCATTGCCTGCTGCAATATGACTGCAGGATGGGCATTCCTTCTGCTGGAATGGGGGAGTCTTCTCCCTAAACCTTGTTTTCTTCTATTGTGGTGATCTGCCTGTTAGTTTGAGATCCCATTTGTCTTCCTGCTCAATACAGTGACATTACATCAGATATGGCCAAATCTACCTCAGCCCTGTCTGTGTTGGCTTTTTCTCTCCATTCTTTCCAAGCCAGGTCATTAGCAAAAGCAAACTCAAAATATTTTGCAGGCTTCCTGCAACCTGACGGTCTTGAAAAATCCCCTTGCTTGCATGGCAAATATGTTGGTGACTTTGTTAATCAAAAAGGGTGCTGGGTGCTGTGTGGTGATGTTTACATTCTGCTATCTGCATTCTGAGTAAGTGTCGCTAAGATCTGTATTTCTGAACTTGGGAAAAAGAATAAACACAAGAAAGAAATGGGGAGAGGGTAAAGTCATTTCTGATCTTTGGATTTAGGATGGTTCTGCAGGTTACATCTTTTTAATTTCAATTTTGAGGAGTAGCATTGTAAGGATCTGAGTTGTCTGTATGTGTGAGCCTTTGGTTTTGGTGAGAAGCACTTCAGTGAGCACAGTGGGGGGGTGTGAGGGAAAATGTGCATGTGTGTGAGTGTCTGCCCTCTTGTCACACATGTGAGTGTGTCTGTCCTGTCACACGTGTGTCTGCCCTCTTGTCACATGTGTGTGAGTCTGCCCTCTTGTCACACTTGTGAGTGTGTCCTGTCACACGTGTGTCTGCCTTGTCACATGTGTGTGAGTGCCTTCCCTCTTGTCACACGTGAGTGTCTGCCCTCTTGTCACACGTGTCTGCCTTCCCTCTGTCGCACACGTGTGTGTCTGCCCTCGTTGTACGCATGTGAGCGTCTGCCTGCCCTCTTGTCACATCTGCCTGCCCTCTTGTCACACACGTGTGTCTGCCTGCCCTCTTGTCGCATATTTATGTGTCCACCTGCCCTCTGTCACACGTGTCTGCCTGCCCTCTTGTCACATGTGTGTCTGCCTGCCCTCTTGTCACACACGAGTGTTTGCCTTCCCTGTCACGCAGTCTGTCTGCCCTCTTGTCACACATTTATGTGTCTGCCTGCCCTCTTGTCACACACGAGTGTTTGCCTTCCCTGTCACGCAGTCTGTCTGCCCTCTTGTCACACATTTATGTGTCTGCCTGCCCTCTTGTCACACACGAGTGTTTGCCTTCCCTGTCACGCAGTCTGTCTGCCCTCTTGTCACACATTTATGTGTCTGCCTGCCCTCTTGTCACACACGAGTGTTTGCCTTCCCTGTCACGCAGTCTGTCTGCCCTCTTGTCACACATTTATGTGTCTGCCTGCCCTCTTGTCACACACGAGTGTTTGCCTTCCCTGTCACGCAGTCTGTCTGCCCTCTTGTCACACATTTATGTGTCTGCCNACATGTGAGTGTGTCTGTCCTGTCACACGTGTGTCTGCCCTCTTGTCACATGTGTGTGAGTCTGCCCTCTTGTCACACTTGTGAGTGTGTCCTGTCACACGTGTGTCTGCCTTGTCACATGTGTGTGAGTGCCTTCCCTCTTGTCACACGTGAGTGTCTGCCCTCTTGTCACACGTGTCTGCCTTCCCTCTGTCGCACACGTGTGTGTCTGCCCTCGTTGTACGCATGTGAGCGTCTGCCTGCCCTCTTGTCACATCTGCCTGCCCTCTTGTCACACACGTGTGTCTGCCTGCCCTCTTGTCGCATATTTATGTGTCCACCTGCCCTCTGTCACACGTGTCTGCCTGCCCTCTTGTCACATGTGTGTCTGCCTGCCCTCTTGTCACACACGAGTGTTTGCCTTCCCTGTCACGCAGTCTGTCTGCCCTCTTGTCACACATTTATGTGTCTGCCTGCCCTCTTGTCACACACGAGTGTTTGCCTTCCCTGTCACGCAGTCTGTCTGCCCTCTTGTCACACATTTATGTGTCTGCCTGCCCTCTTGTCACACACGAGTGTTTGCCTTCCCTGTCACACAGTCTGTCTGCCCTCTTGTCACACATTTATGTGTCTGCCTGCCCTCTTGTCGCACATGTGTGTCTGCCTGCCCTCTGTCACACACGTGTGTGTGTCTGCCTGCCCTCTCCTGGCGAACCCGTAACCGGCTGCCAGCACTCACCCACTGCACTCCTCGTACCAGCACTGAGCGATGCCCTACGGAAGCAGCCTTTTCACGAGGTCAGTGCGCGTCCCAGGCTCTGTGCTGCTGACAGGTAAGGACATTTCTTCTTCTCTTGTAAAGAGGCAGCAGTTCTGCTCTTGAAATGGGTGTTTTACCCCCGAACACCAAGCGCAATGGCTTCAGCTTGCCAGCAACTACAATCATCCAGCAAAAGGTTTGTGATGCTGGCCACACTTTATTCTAGAACACATTTTTTTTAAAAAATAAAATCTGTTAAACATACATCTTTGTCTTTCTATTTTTCTGGGCTGCCAGCAAAATTCAGCTACCTATGACTTCCTAACCCTATGCTTCTGTCTATTTCTGCAGCATCATTAGCAGGAAGGACAGGACAGATTCTGACCTCAGTTACACCTCCCTGCACCTGAAGTAATGCTTTTTAAGTCACTTCCATCACCACTGATATTTGTTGGTCTGAAGGAAAACAAACTTTTTGTGCATTTGTGTTCTTCAAGGCTCCATAACTCTGACTTCAGCATACAAATAAATGTGACACTTAATCCCTGAAAACATTTTTTACATTTTTCACATTTTTCATACTCTGAATGTATACACATATATATTTTCCATCTCTAACATCGATGGCATTTCCCTGTTCCCAGTTCCCTTGGTGTTTTTGGAATCAGCATGGCAGTGACAGATGCAGTTGTTCACTTATTAAGACTGAATGTTGTCAGGCCCAAGTACAAATGAATGTTCATTGTATGATACAACTTTCTTATAAAGCCATACTTTTGTAATTTTGGTTTCTCTTTTTTAGGGGTGAAAAAAAATCTTCCCTATAATTGTGTTTGCACATTCATCTCTGCATGGTTAAAGATAAAAAGATTGTAACGTGCTGGAATAAAATATATATACATAGCCTGATGTAATTAGGTATACTAGCTGTGAAAATCATTTAATCTGATTGTATTACTATAATAAACTTGCAATATAAAATTGATGTGTCTTTTATTAGCCAATTGGTCAAAACCACCCACCAGTATCTATTGCTTTTGCTTTGGCTCATCTTATTGTTTGACGATATCATTCTGACTGCTGAGCCATTATCTCAAAAAATGTGATCTGAGGAAAATAATATTTCCCTTCACAGGCTTACAGTAGCTGACTGTGCTGTCAGAGGACGACCCCAAGTGATGAGGTGAACCCACACTTCACAGATCTGCTGAAAGGTGGTGATGAATCAGAAGGAGGGACTCAACAGGGGTTGAATGGTAATTGGTTTCGGAGATTTTCACTTTTTAGGTTTGAGTTCAGCTTATGCAGCTGTTTGCTGTGAACATGAGTGCCAGTAGCCTGCTTTCCTTGTCTGGTTTGTGTGCCATCAACAAGCTCCTTTCCTTCCTCAGGTTTTTCTCTGTACAGGAAAATGCCCTGGCAAGGCTTCCAGCATCAACTTCTCCTGTAGGCTCAGCTGAAGGTCTTCGGGCAGATGTGCACATCTCACCCTCTGTGCTCTCCGTGGGGTAAGGATCCACCAGATTCTGTGCCAAAACCTGAACCATCCAGATCCTCCTCTGCTCTGATAAAAACAGCTACCCAAAGTGTTTCAGGTGATGGGTAGCTGGTTTGGATTATGAGGATGGTGATGATAATCATGGGGTGTAGACTGCACCGCCAACTGTACCCACAGATCTCCTCAAGGCACACTAGTACATGCAAGCTATAACCAAAGGATAACTCCTCTGAGCTTGCATAGTAAGGTACTGGTTTCATGGAAGAATGCAGTGAGGGAAGATTCACTTATCTCATTTAAGGAAGGTCAAGACTATGTCCTTGCCTTCATAGCAGGAGATTTATCTCTAACTACTTCACCACAAGAATGTGGTCCCCAAAGATGTAGTTTTCTGGCTTATTTGCTTCCATGTTTGCTGTATTTGAGAAAGGGAATCTGATTCAGTTTCTCTGGTGCCCTGGCAGCTCTGCTGGGGCTGACCATTAGGGAGGCCCAGGCTGACACATCCCCCAGATCCAGTCTCATGGAGGTACTGGGATTTTTACAACTGTAATTAGTTGGAGCCCACACACCAGCAGGCAGCAAGACAGGTATTTAAATAGAGAAATTTAAAGGGTATATTCCCTTGTGTGGGGGGAAGCACTGTCACAAGCAGATGATGCATTGAGCGAAATCCTGCCCACGCCTCAGTTACTTGGGCGCACGTCCCTGAGTGAGTCACCCCAAAAGCAGCTGATAGCTTTGGCATGTCCCCCACTGTCCCATATCTGCCTGGCCAGCACAGCAGCAATGCCTTGGGGGAGCATGCTGTACGTTCTGCTGTACCACCACACTCAGCTGGTGACATGGATGACCACCAGGCTCCAGCTCCCAAGATGCCTGCATTTGTCTCCAGCACTTTGGAAGCTGCTCTGAAGCCAAGAAGCCAGATTTCTCTGGGGGTGACTCCTCAGCAACGCTTGATTTGGAAAATCAGTCATAATTTTCTAGTGCCAGCTGCAGCTCTAGTAAAATGTGTGTGTATTTTGCTATGGATCTCCTGTGAAGGAGAAGTTTATTGCTGGTGGGAAGGCTTTTGGTGAATTTCATGAGCACCTAGAGAGGAGAGAGCTGTGCTCTGTACACCAGCTATGCCCACCCACGCAGATCCCTGTGGAGAGCGGTGAGGAGGAGGAATGATGATCACAGAGTTGTCAGACTCACACAAGAAAACCTGGGAGGAAGGAAGGGAAGAAAAGGATTGGCAGAGGCGGTATGGCAAGATGCCTTGTGGGAAGCAGATCCCACAGTTGAACAGAAATAGGGAAAATAGTCTGGAGAATCCCAAACCACAGTACAAGCTATGAGAAGCATAGCAACATAGAACACACTCCCTGCCACTTTCTCATGGAGCTTGGCTTCAGGGTCACAGAGAATGTCAGGATGATAAAGGAGAGGCTGACAAGCATTACAAAAGGAAATAATCACTAGAGCTGACTGGAAATTGATGTTTCTATTCCTCCAAAAATGACAATATTGCAAAATACACTTCAGTTCTAATTCAAAATGAAAATTCAAAATTAAAACCCATTTTACAAGGAAGAAAACTGATCCAGATCTATCAAGATAATTTTTAAAGAACAGCAAAATTTTGATAATGTTGTAATACTTTGCTTTTTGTTTTTAACAGTTTTCAGGCACTAAAAAATAATCAAAATATTATAAAAAAGCCACTTCTTTTGACAGCTGAAAGTCTTTGTTCAGATTTTCTTGTACCAGAATTTTCATCAAAGTAGGAACATAAACCCCACGGTGCTGGGTGCTCCCAGCATCATGCCACGCCTCCAGCACTGGCAGTGGGAGAAGCCCGGTAAGGAGAGCACCTTTGCCCGGCTACTTTCAGCAGTACATTCCCTGCTTATTCCCTCAGTGCCCACAGCTGTTGGATTGGGGATGTTAGAGGGTATACCCTTGCCTAGTCCTTCACTATCCGTCTTTTGGCCTAGTGTCCCAAATTTGTCTAGTTCTTTTCTGAGCCTGTTGATACAGTCACATCCACGACTCCCTACGGCCGCAATTCACATTTATCTGCACCCAAGCGCACCTGCCATTTCTTCTTCCCACTCGGTTTAGTGGGATCCTTCAGATGCCTCTTGCTACTTGTGTGGTGTTTGGACACTTGGAAAACTCCAGTAGCACTGTGAACACAGAGCTATTGCTGCTCACTCCTTTCTCCAGCCACAGGTCATATACGAAACAAAACTGGTTCCTGCACCAATCTCCAGGACCCCCCACTCCATGAAATAACTCCTGTTATCCCATGACAGCTTCATTTCTTTAATAATGTTTGGTGTGGCACCTTGCCCACAGCTTTTTGGGAATCCAAATACATTATGTTCACCAGATCTCTCCTTTATCCTCTCTCCTTTTGAGTGAGATAAGTAATTTACAAACAATTCAATTTTTATGAAGGTGAACTTTGCAGTAAAACCTGCAGAATTGAAAAGCTTTTTCCATTAGAAGGACCTAAAGATATTTATGGATTGTGCAAAGTCTGCTTAGAGAAATATGGCCCATGGTGTGATTCTTGGAACCGTCCCGTGCAGGACCAGGAGTTGGACTCGATTCTTGTGGGTCCCTTCCAACTCAGGATATTCTTTGGTTCTGTGATTCTGTAAAACACATTGCCTTCAGATTGCAGGGGAAATCCAGACGGTATTTTAAAAAAGTGTCTTCTAATTTTGAGGCTTTGACTGAAGCTGAAAATGAGCAACTATAGGACAAAAATCTCTGTTCTTCTGCCTGGAAGGTGTTAGGCAGTGACACTGTAAGCAGACTCTTTTTCTGAGTTTACAAATCTTAGTGAGATACCATTTTCAGCTGTGATGCATATATTTGCAGACACTAAACTTCTCACCTATAGAGGTGATTGCTTGATCAAATGGGGTTTTTTTATGGGACTCCTCCCGTGGGTAGAACTGAGCTTCACTGATAGCTACAGGCTTTGGCTTACTTCTCTACCAGCCTGCAGAGCCCGGCATGGTGACAGACAGAGATAAAATTACATTCCATGTGTAATTTGGGATTTCATGAAAGGAAAGCCAAAATGATAGGAAGAAAGAGCTCTGCCTAAATTAGGCTTCTGCTTAGAGGTGTGTTCCCTAAGCACTCAGAAATTCACATGCTTACTTTGACAGGCTTACTCAGATCTGGTGAGCTTCAGGAAAGGATAAGGTATGGCAAGTTACCCAAATTTGGGATCAGGGAGGCTGAAGGTAGCTTCCCCACAAAATTGCCCAGCTCTTCTTTTGCAGAATTAACAGAATCTAGCGGCAGATTTGTGTTCTCTGGAAAACATGAATCAGGTTTCAAAATGTCTCAGTGCTGCCCCAACACACATGATCATTATCCCCTCAATTAAAAAACATCACTTAAACAACACAGTCCAAACCTAGACCTGTCCATGGCCTTTCTTATTCACCTTTTGCAGATATTTAGACTTGGGGAGCCCCCTCCATCATGGCCTGGGCCTTTGCCCCCACTGCCTTGGAGGGGATGAACACCCAAATTTCAAGCTCTAAAACGACTGCACATGATACACAGCCTACAGCATGAACTCACATGAAAGCACCATGGCTGATGTGAAAGAAGAGGCCCTGCATGAGTCTTACTGATTTTTTTCAGTGAAAAGCCCCTGCCTCAGCCAGGCAGGACTCCATGACTAACATCCCAGTTTGTTACTGGTGCCAGCCTGCCAGGTTTTGCCGAGCCTCCATGCGGGACCTGTCAGTGCAACTCCTTTAAGATTCAGGCAGGCAACTCTTTGCCTTTAGGATCAGGTCAGACTTTAAACAGACAACTGCAGCTTTACTTTGTAGTAGCTACTGCTTTTATTTTCCATGTGGACCTTTAAACCATCCTCAATAAAACCTAGAAACTGTTGGACCTGGGAGAGCTGCTAATGAATATGCTCTCACAAGCTAAAAGGAAGGAAAAAAAAAGGAAGGTATTTTAAAACGAAAGCCCCGTGTTTAAGTTTTACATTTCAAATGCTTTAAGTGCTTTTTCTTCTTCTTTCATTCCTGCAGTGTTGCCTGAAAAGCCAGTTTTGCTCGGCTATTGTCTGCTTCACTGCATGGCTCCCCGTGTTTTGACTGTCAGTCCTCAAATCGCCACAACTTTGAAGTTTGGATCTATCGTCCAAAGGGACACCTTTTCTTCCGCCTCTCCTCAGCATCAGTAGCATATGAACCCCGTGGGGCTTTTGAACTCAAATACCACTGTTTATTAGAAGAGAAAATAGAGATTGTAACTCATAAAATGAGGAAACTCAGCTGGGCAGGGCCGGATAGGAATAAAAGGAGTTAGCAGCAGCCTTCCCTTCTCCCACATGTGTCCTGGCTTGTTGGCTGCCTGAGCCGCGGAAAAGTAAGAACGGCTCCTTACACCTATGCAGGTGCCACCGGTGATCATTTCCACACAGCCCCGTTGTCTTGCTTTGGGTTTGGTTTTTATTTTTTTGACGACTTTTCTTACTTTCCACCCAGGCGGCTCCCGCGCGGGCACCGGCCGGGCCTGGGCCGCCGCGCCACCATCGGCCGCCAGGTGGCGCCACCTCCCTTCGGCTGCCTCCGTGAGGGAGGCCCGGGCCGTGAGGGACCCCTGGGCCGTGAGAGTGCTGCAAAACGCGGGATATGCAAAATTTTCCTTAAGAAAGGACGTTCTTTGATGTTTGATCTTTGTATGTTTTCCAGCCTAATCAGCAGGAAAGGAGATTTAACCCGTGAAACGGCAGCTAACAAGCAATCCCTGGGTGATGTCCCGGTGTTAGACAAATTGCTTGTGGGTAGAGTTACCTTGTTAGGGTTTAGGGTGTTGCAGTAAAGTTGTTGACCTCGGGGGAGGTTAACAAAGCCTGAGGAGAAGGATGCACTGCTGATAGTGGACAGAAAGAAGGCAGAATTTATGGGCCGCAAGGACATTTGGCAGGACCCCAAAGATAAGGAAGAAACGAATAAAAACAACTCAGCAGCTGTGCTGAATCAAGTCCGATTGGGTAAAAGGTAATTCTGGCAGGGGGAGATGGTGACCAACTCACGGCCATGGACCCAGGAAACCCACGGACCTAAAAGAAGAGAAAGACTCAGTATGGGACCAATTAGCAGGAGAAGCGAGAGAATCATTAACAAGCAGAAGATACAATACTAATGAATGCAAGAACTATGTAACTTGTAGCCAATGAACACGAATTCCTTTGTTTGCTAAAATGTATAAATAGCAAAAGGTTTTGATAGTTGGTGCGCTTGATTTGTGGAATACCACTGAGCACCCAGGTTTGTGCAGCTCTAAGATAATCAGTGTCTGTACCAAGTGTGTAATTATAGGCTTGTTGCACACAAATCCCATGTTTGCAGACAGCAAGGTGACTCCAGGGCTGTGAGAAGACCCTGCCACCGTGAGGGGACCCCGAGATTGTGGGGTAACCCCAGTGCTGCCGGCTGCCCCTCGCCCATGCCTGTCTGGTGATCCCACAGCACAGCTTTCGGATACAGTGTCCAAACCAAACCCAAATATGCAAACCCAGCTGCAGGAAGGTGGTGCAGGTGCCTTTACTGTCAGCCACCAAAAAAAAAGTTTGGGGTTTATTCAGCCACGGAAAGGCCTCAGGTGCCATGGAAGTTGACCCTGGAGCTGGGCTGCAGACAAAGAGCTACAAACAGAAGCAAATTGTTTTGCACGGGGTGTGCAGGGTCACTGCACAGAGATGAGGAGCAGGCAGACGTTTTCCATCCTCTCTGCTCTGTCCAAGGGAAGGGAGAAGCTGTGGTGACTTAAGTTGGCCGTGGGCAGCTGAGAGGCTCCATATCTGTGTTTAGCAAAGTACGTAAAATCCAGGGATGTGATGTAGCCCCACTAGTGCACTGCTCCTGTGCAGAAAATCTCATTAGACAGAGGAGTTGGTGGTGGTGGAGCTGTGAGAGCCACCATTCCCTGCTTTCCCAGGAGGAGGGTGTCTGGGGCAGGAGGCACTTCCACTGCACCCAGGCAAGGAGCCTGCCTGTGCAGTGGGCATCTCTTGCAGAAAGCAAAGAATTGCTGAGGGGCTCGATACCTACTAGGAAACAAGGAAAGGTACTGCCAAAGATGTCTTTAGCTCTGTTTCTTGCACATTTATGAAACATCAAATACCTAGACAGTGGTAGCTGGCCCAATAGCCTGAAGTCTCAGCTAATAAAAAACCAGTCTGTCTTTCTGGAGCTATCATTCTCTGATCTGGGGGTCTGTTCCTTTATTTTCACTCCCCTCTGCTTTAAGGCTAATCAGCAGAGCTTGCAAACCAATAACAAATTGGTTAAAAATCAGCTTTATATGCAAAGCCTAAAATAAAACATCTGTATATATCCCAGAAGCCTTCACAACCTCCTGTTTTATTAGCATCTCTAAAATAACTTTTCTTTCCTGACTCTAATTCCAGCTAGAAGCACTCTGATAATCCTCATAGGACTGTTATGTGTATTTCCAATTAAGCAATTTATAAGCACTGGCTGTGAGGAGCTTTTTGTTCTTAAGGAAATTATTTCTTCATTAAGAGTAAAACAAGTCTTTTTTTATCCCTGCTTAATATGAAAGCCCTTGTGTCCCCTTCACATATGTTTTAAGTACTGAACTGTGTAGAAGGAGATTAATCATTTTGTACCCCAACAAGCAGGGAAGACACAGCAGCTGGGTCAGTCGCTCAGGGAATAGGCTTTTCAGTGTTTGTTTTCAGAGAGAAGTAAAAGTCAGACAGACAGACACTTACTTTCAAGCTCTTGCCTTTGCCAGAGGCAACCCACACAATCATGAGCCCTTCTGGAGTCTGAGTCATGAAGAACTGCGGCAGATAAAATGAAGACAGTCAAGAGGAAAAAAAAAAATCCCATTCATGCCCAGCTAATGAGTAGAAGTTCCAAATTGCCTCTTGTTTTGCAGGCTGTGTACCTTAATTAGATGAATCACAGAACACTGAGGGTGGAAAACACAGGCCAGAGAGCTCATAAGAGTCCACTTCATTCTTTCACACTGGCAGCATTGACAGGGAAGAATGTCCCTCCATTTTCCTGGACTGTCATGAGGCTTGGGCAAACATGGAAAATGAAGAGCAGAAATGATGGATGATTGAGCTTAGCTTGTATAGTAGCAGAAGCATCCTATTCCTATTCTTGTCCCCAGGCCCAGCCATTTACACTTTCTATAAAGGCACTCACAAGCCTTTGTTCTGGTCAAGGGCAGCCCCATGACCAAATAGCATGAGTTGCACTGAGCAGCAACATGAGGGACCTTCAAAGTGAGGGCACACTTGCTAATATCAGGAATGAACTCACCAGAAAGCTTCTGACGTGGTAACAGAAGACATTTTGAGCCTTGAGTGTTCCTGGAACTCTGGAAAGAAACCCCACCTAAGCATTGTAAGTAAACTGCATTCCCTTCATTCTTCTCTAAGCCCAGGTAGAAGACAGCCTAATAATGGGATAGCTCCTGACTGTTTAAGGTTAATATCTCATATCTGTTTGCAGTAACAAATGTAGGGAAATGGAGGAACTGACAACAAATGGAATTACTACATTAGTAAAGAGCTAATCTGTAGAAATAGGTAAGAGATCAAGATGCTGCAGCATGTAAGCCTGTGCCAATCCTTGACTTGCTCAGGGTCAGGGGGAAATGTGTCGTATTCCAGCAGCACCAGCAGCCCCCTGTATTTTTCCCAGGAATGGGTGCATAACATGGCTGATGAATGAAGCTAGAAGCGGTGAGTGTGACTGTACTGTTCAATGTAGACATTGTATCATTCACTGAAGAAATGATGAGTTTAGAATGATCTTAAAACCTCAAGGTTTCCTTCTCAGTCTCTGCATTTCGTGCCTTGCTCAGTAATACCATTTATCATCTCCCTTTCTGTTACAGAATGGATTTTATTTAGCAGCACGAGGGAGAAATGCCTGGCTGTAGTTCCCTCAGCAAGCCCAATGGCACTGTGTTTTTTGGTTATTCTGGTTTTATGATGTCACTCTCTGTCTTAGAGGGAAATAGGTTTTGAAGAGGGATTTGAAGAAAGATGGGGTTATATGTGACATCATGCATTGGTTCCTGGGACAGAGACAGACCTACTGGCACATGGAGAGTCATTGATCTACCAGGTCAACAAAAAAAGTCACTTATATCATGGCAGCATGAGAGAAAGGAAGAGGACAGAGTGGCAAACAAGTCATACTTGGTGCTTAGTCAGCACTGCTGTCAGAATGGAGGGAACAGTTAGGGAAATGTCAGAAACAGACAAGCAGGTTGAGAAAGGCACTGCAGGAAACAGAAATGTGCAGAAAATAATGCTGTAGAGGAAAATGGAGGGTGAGGAGGGAAAAAATAAATGTTATGCAGGGCATGAGGTCGATCTGGAGGCTGTGTTTGAGGTTGGCTGCAGTCTCAGGGAGGCCAGAAACAGAGGAGGTAATGCCAGGCAGAAGATAAAGTGGTCAAGGGCATGATCTGTCCTGAGTCTTAGAAACACTGCAGAAGAAAAATAATTTGTGTTTAGGTACAGCCTGATGTACAAAAGAGTATTGTGAGCAATCAGAGCTGTCTGGCTACTTCACCTGAAGGAAAAGGGATATGGCAGCATCTCAGTTATAAAAAGTGAGAGAATAAGAGGAGGCAGTCAAAGAGAAAGATCAGGATTTAATTTGCTCAGTGTTCAGTCACCAAGAGACGTGGGGGTGGCAATATTGCCAAAGCAAAACTGAGTTGAGGGAAATCGATTAGAAGCAGTGAGTCAGATGTGTGAGCTCATGGTGGCACAAGCTGATATTTGAAATTGCAGGAAGAGTGAGGATCATAGGAACTTTCACAGGGACTTTTCTTCCTGGATTTTACAGTTCAGATCCCATCAAAACACACACGTTTGACAACTCTTAGTCACCACAAACCTGCAAAAGCACATCAGAGCCAGAGAAGGGAAAGGGAGAGCAGTGGGCAGATACGGAGCTGCAAGAATATTCCTTGGATAGAGGTAGGAATTTTAGAGAAAATCACTCTCAAATTTAAATCCTCACTGAAGACCTCAACCCTCAGGGGAGCCTTTTGTGAGTAAAGGTTTAGGACTTTCACATCAGCTGCTGTAAAGTCTCTTTTGCAGCCATTCCAGGCAGTACCAAAGTGGATGATCTGTAACAACACCTGGACCATGGAGGCACGAGTCATATTTCTGTCTATTACTGCACACAGCAAAACAATTTTGTTTAACCAGCTTATCTTTGTTTGCTTTCCACCAGCCCCACTGTAATTTCTTTTGGTATCCAAATGCATTTTTATCCCCTTACTCGAACTTTTACAAAAAGGGAACCACTTTACAACAGCTCCTTGATTTTTACATATCTGCCTTAGTGACTGTAATAGCAACATGCTCCTGTATTGCTCTAGAAAGTAGCTTTACATGCACTGTTTCATCTAGTCCTTAATTCTTCCACTGGGGCACTAAATCTGGACTAAGCTGAAATACTAGGACAATAATTCTTAATCCACTGTGGAACATTAACTGAGTGTTAAGACAGCGATTTGCTGTATATTATGAACGTGTCTCCATTTCGTTTCCTCTCTGGAGATGCTGATTCACTGATGGAGTGATGTTCTTCCAGGCAAGAAAAGATTAAGTAGAGACAACAGACTCAGAAGTAATAAATAAGGCTGTAGAACAAAACTGCCTAATATTACATTATTTTAGAAGCCATATATAATCATGTCATCAGAGATGTGCTGTGATGCACACATGCGAGGGTGCAGAGTTAAGGTGCTGCCTCTAATCTTATACTGTGCTAGTTCAGGAGGTTTCAGAGTTTACAACTGCATATTTATTGCTGCATCCATCCAGCACTGGGAAGGAGGTTTGCATCTATTTAGCCACAGCAGTGTGTCCTCTTGGTTCCCATCACAGTCAGAGTGTTCTTCAAAGGAACGTTAGCACTATTTCCCCTGCTTCCCACGTGCAAACCCAAGGTGCTGGAGAAATGGCAGGTCCTTTAGTCCCGGAGATTAATGGAACGTGCAGTAGAAAGGAACTAAGTTTCCTGCTCCCTGCTTCTGTGTGCAGTATGTGCTCACACTCTCCCTTACTAGTGCCCTACTGCAGGGAGCCTGCGTGGCTGAAATTCTGGAGACAAGTTTGGATAGTGCCTCTTGAATACAGACAGAGCACAGGCTGGGATCACAGGCAGCCTGCCAGAATTGTCACATCAAGCTGTCTGAGGGGACCATCTTCAAAACCAGGCAGCAGCAATTGATCAAAGACAAGGTTGTTACTCTTTTCTTTTGTTTCTGTGAATTTCCTGTCCAGAAGGCACCTGGGCTGATGCTGCTGTCCTGGCTGCTCTTCATACTGATGCTGGGAGCTAACCAGGCTACACTTCCTCAAGCTTGGGGCAGGTAGCACATAGGGAATATTTGGCTTAGGCAGAAGGAAGGGGCTCACTGGACTCCACTCCTGGTGGTTTTTTTGTAATGGCCAAACGGCAGACATTTCAGCAGCCTGTTGAGCACAGCATCCTACTCCAGGGCCAAAAATTGGTGCATGTAAATTACAAAAATTAGGCAGTTGCAAAGGTAAATTTTAACTGTAACTGTAAAGGTAAATTGTAAATCCTGCTCTGAGTGGATCAAGGTGCAGAAAAGAACCTGAGGTTGCTTGTTCATTACAAGAAGCCACATTGCTATAGGACTTAACAAAGCAGCATGCTTCTTTTGTCCTGAGCAAACAAATGCCAGAACTCTGATAGGTCACTGCTTGTAGGTCTTTACTGGGAATCCATTTCACCTAATCCAGACTTGCTGAAGATGTCTGAAGAGAGGGCTTGATGTTTATTCCTAAGCAAAATCAGGTATGCAGAGTACCCCATTTGTTTTTGATGATGGGTTGTGTAGCTGGGAGAGTTCAAACCTCCAGACATGCTCTGGAACTGACCCTGCTCTCTCCTGTAGGTCAGGGTGTTCTCCCAGGCCTGGAGCTTGTGCCTCTAATGCCCAGCTCTTCTCTTGCCGTAGGACGGGATGGGTGCCTGTACTGGTGGTTACAGTGCTCTGTTAGCTCTCACTTCGCGCTCTGGGGAACTTCAGTGTTTCACAGCAGAGTCAGAGATGACATTCTTAGCACATTCCTTTCATTTCTTTCCCCTGGCATAGCAATTACAATTCTACACAGTGCTGCCTCATGTGGTTCTTTACAATTTATTTTTAAGGTTTCCCCAAAAACTTGCCTAGTAAGAGTTTTTGCATAATTGCTCCTCAAGATTTGCATTTCAAAATTTCAGCACAGTATTAGCTCTTGGAGCTGGCTGCAGGCTTGTGTTACCTCCCACCAGGTTAATCCACACAGCTCTCGACTGAATGATCTAAACACAGGAATATGCACTGCTTTTTGCTTCTGTTCTCAAAACATCATTGTTCTTTCTTGGCCACTTCTACTTCTTTTTTTTTTTTTAACTATTCCCAATTCAATTGCTTCTGCAATAGCCCTTAAAACTTTCCTAACTCAAGGGGGCTGCAGTATCTGTCAGAAAAATCTTTTGGTGTATTTTTGTAAGCTTGTCAGATTCTCCAAGTTTTGCAGCCTTGAGTTAGGCCTGACTGATTTGTGACTGCTGGCACCAGAGAGGTAGTTCTCTTTTTCCTTTCTTGTTAATCATATGCTTTAAATTATCATCAGTGATGGGTTTATGTTGCTCTTTACAGGTTTACAGAGTTTCAGCACCAGTTATGTCACTGGATTCAAAGAGAATGATGACAGACTGAACTGTATTTGCTTTCCAAAATCAAGCTTTAAAGTTTCCCTCTGGACTGGAACTCACTGATTTTAATTCATTTCTGGATGGCACTGATTTAAGTACTTTTTTCACTCCTCTCCTCAGAGAAATTATTCTCTACCTATTTGTAAAGGTTCCTTAATATTCTGTCTTCACTTTGCTTTGGGTCATTATAAAATTCTCTGATTTCTAACTATTGCTCCCCTTATGATTCTTGGACTCTTGCATGCAATTTAAAAACATCTTCTGTCATTTTTACCTTTGCAGTTGTTACTTTGCCATGCCAGTTCTTTTTGATCTTTTCTCACTAGCTCCAGAAGTTCTTTTTTTTTAAATCTGGTATATAATGTTCTTCAAGTTCAATCTCTTGTGATGATATCTGCTCCTATCTGCCAGCATCCATAACCTCTTCCTTAGAAATAGTTCTTAGCACTTTGCCAAGATGTCATGATAAGAACGAAGTGGGGAAAAGTGCAGTTTCTAAAGACATTTATTGAATCCTCCAAGTAATGATCCTTGGCTTCGTCTCCTGATAAAATGTGCTTGATGTGGTGTCTTTCTGGTCTCCTACTATGGATATAAAAATTACCTTCCTCCTTATTCTTTTGATGTAATTTTAAACAGTGTTGTTCCCAACAGGAAGTTTGACTGCTTGGCTTGAGAAGTTTAACAAGCTGAGCACCACTGGCCTATTTCTTTGATGATAAATGGAGGGAGAAGTAAGTAGGGGGTAAGATACAGGTGCACCATCTCCCTGGGTGATCGCAGTCATTCCTTGGGGTTATGAGCCTGTTTGAACCTCTCTCTGCTTTTAAACAAACTGGTAAGGTTGTAAACAAACTGCTAGTAAACAAGTTAGTAAAGACCTGGTAAATTCCTGGCAAGACACAGCTAAACTCGTGCAGCCTCCAAAACAAGGTGTCTGCATCCAAACTGCCTATTGGGAATCATCTGCAGCCTTTGTCAGCCCCGAAACCATGCATGGGCATTATCTGGAAGAACATTTGCTGACCCACACCAGAGCCAGGGCTGTGCTGGCAGTTTCACAGCACAGAGGCTCCCAGTTCCAAATCTGTGTCCAGACCTAGACTTTGTATCCTTTGAATAAGGTGTATATTGCGCTTTGTTCCTTAACACTTCTCTGGTGTGACTCTTGGAGTGAATAAAGAGGTTCAAGATGCCTCTCCCATGCTTCCTGCTCTGGGAATGCTGTTAAGAGGTGTTTCCATTACTGCCATGAGATGTGATTAGGCTTTTCGGTACTGTCATAGAAGGCTGACATTGCAGTGGTATCTAAAATGTTTTATAACACTGTCTTTCTAGGCACTCTTTCCTGCAGCTTATGTCAGCCACACTTTGTAAAATTTTAACTGAAGTTGTTCAATCACACATAAAAATTAGAGTATGGCAATTATGTTGGCCTGGTTAAAAAACTCAAAATACTGTAGCTTGGAACTATTACTTTTTCCAGGCTTCATAGAAAAGGCATTTTTGGTATCGAGTAAGTGCCTTTCACTGTCTGCAGGATAACGTATCTTGGCCAAATCATAAACTCTGACTAATTTTAATTTGAACACCCTCAGTAGAAGCTTGTTCGCTTGGCAGCTGAATTCCTGGCTGTGACATCTGCAGCGAGCCCCCTCCAGCCTCCAGCTTCTCCCTGCCAGCTCATCTGCCTGTGTGCAGCTCCATGCTGCAGCCCGGGGCTGGCACCTTCTCCTGTGGAGAGCAGAGCACTGCAGGGTGCGGAGTGGGGAGCAGGGCCATCAGGAGCAAAAGTTGGAGATTTTACTAGGACTTAGTATTATAGGGAGGAAGAAGCTGTGAGGAAGGAGAGTAAGCTGAGAGGAAGCAGAACCAGCATCTATACAGCTCCTTATGTCTGTTCTTTCTCATCCAACACTGAAACAATCCAAGGCTTTCTTGAATCTCCATGTTTGTTTGTTGGCAAGTATCTGTATTAGATGGTGATGAAGGATGTATCCTGCATCCCCCAAATTTGTTGATTGAGTTTCTGCCTCATGCAACTGATCCCTAAGGATGATAACAGACATCTACTGCTACCAATTACTTATTAGCACATGTGGTAGAGATCTGTACTTCAGACCTAATAGGTTTCAGTTCCATTTGGAGGTCACTAGGGTTTCATATAATATCATTTCTTTTCGATTAACATGGGAAGTGACTTGGTAATTCCAGTAAATGACTAGGTACTTAAAGTAAACCTGTCTGGAAATACAAATTTCTGTCCAGCTGGAAATTTTAACAATTGACATTTTACTTGAGACAAAACAGAATAAATGTTACTGTATTTTTGTAGAAGAAGATAAAAAAAAATGCCCTTCTAATTTTTTTCTGTGAGTTGTGTCCTCAGAGGGTTAACATGAAAAAAATAAGGTGATCAAAGGTTTTAAGGAAGGCCGACTTTGATCTCATAAACGATGTAAGGCAGGACTTAATCCAAAATTAACATCCTATATGGGTTAATTAAAGGAAACAAATGTGAGAAAGCTTGTTCTACTCTTGAACAGCTCATTTAGCTTGTCTTTAATGCAAATTGTCAGTGAGGTTCTTGTCATGAAAATAAATGTCATTAGAAATGCATCGCTTGTTCACACACGTGTAAACCGAGGAAGGTGTGCTCCTACCAGATGGAACTGATGTTACTCAGCTGCAGAGTGAAGGGGATGTGTGTTTCAAAATGCAGTTATTCTTGCTTTTGTCCGGGTTTACATTTTCTGAAAAATCTTTCCCTTTCACTCAGTGGGCTGTCACAGTCCTTAATGAATGTGGAATAATGGGGGGCTGCAAACTGATGACTAAAGGGCAGATTTGGAGCAACAACAGCTTGAAACCCACATTCTCTCTTTACTAGTGGACTCGTATTACCAAAGGTTATATGTCCTTAGGCTACAACTTCCTTGAGATTTTCTATAACTTTCCACTGAATAGAAGTTCAGATAAAATGAAACTGTGAAAGCAAATACTATTTGAAACTGTATAAAAATGTAAAAAATTATATTGGACTTATAAATCATGACATCATATTATTATTATTCTCTTGGAGCAGTTTATGGAGCAGTAAAGCTAGAATTCTGTACAGAGATGAAAGTCAATATCTATCTCCATCCCTGCACCAACATTAGTAGGAAATATTACCAGACAGTGCAAGCTAGGAAGGAAATAAGAAGAATATTAACTAGAGCCTTTTTCCCGTATTATAGTCCCATATTACAAAACAAACAAGTATGTAGTCCTTGTTTGTATGCTTACAGAACTTCCTCTCCACAGAGCAATAAAGAGGCAGAGATTCCTGAATGTTTGGGAGGATGAGGCCTGACAGTGGCAACATCAGGGACAACTGGAGAGGCAGTGATCTCCCCCCTTCTGTAAGGTGAGAAACTCCACACATTTGAATGGGAAGCAGTCATAGAAAGAATTCTAATGTTTTCACTGTGTTTTAAAATATATGTGTGAAGGTCACAGCAAAGCTTTTGTTTCATATTTATGGTCCCAAAGGCTTTATCCATTCATTCTGCATATACTTTCCAGGGCAAGGTTACAGCTTGGTCACCTCAGTGAACCTTACGTCAGGCCCCTGACCAGTAAGACATTAAGATACAAAGTAGGCTGTTAAGCACATGAAATTCTGTTCGGTGTCTGGTACGGCCAGGAGGTGGCAGAGCAAGTCTAATTTACCACATCTGAATGGCAGGCTCTGGGTATATTCCAGCCTTGACGCTGTGGAAAGATGGTGAGCTCCTGCAGTTCTCCCATTTGCACCGTTTAGTGGCAACTGCCTGCACACCACTCACAGCATTTGCAAGGCTATAAAGAGGCTTCCAGCAAGCTTGCAGAGCTCTCTAGGAAATGATGGCTGGTATTTTTTTTACTTTTTTTTCCTTTCTCTTTTTTAATTACAATTTTGCACTGCTGACTCAGCTCTGCTGTTCACTGGCAGTTTGGCCAGTACATCCTTTCAGAGGCAAGAATGAGTCTTCCTTGCATGCATGTCCTTGCAAGCAAATGACACTGACCCTGCCCACAACAGCACCTGACAAAAGCACATCGTTCAAGCAAGGGCCTGACAAGTAAGGACACAGAAATATGTAATACATAATTCTGCATAACTGTTAATACAGCTGCCCTTTCCTTTCTCTTCTTGTTACTCCTTCACATGGTAAGTGACCCATGTGAAAGGCAGAGAGAAACCATGTGAGAGGGAAGAGCAGATGAACGGAGGGAAAAGGCAAATAGTGAGTGACAAACTGGCCAGTATCAGCTGGGGTACCTTTTGTATCAGCTTCAGCTGCAGTCAGCTCTGGATTGGGTCAGCAGATGATGGGGGCAACTGGGGGAAAAAAACAGAGGTTGCACAGAAGTGCTGCCAATAATTTGGTAATCCAAACTGTATCTATTTGTAATTTACTCTAATAAAAAAGCAATAGGCTTCAGCAAAACCTGTCTTTTTCTTAAGAGCTACTGATGGTGGTTGGTAACAAATCCCCAGAGTTTATCAACAGAAAGCAACCCCCAAATCTCGGTGTGTTAGGCTTAATGGGCTACAGCGACCCCAGGGTAGATATTGGTGCCTTCACAGAAGAAGGCATTTAGTGTCTTCTGCACCTCATGCAGATTTTTTGTGTGTCTGGTTCCCTGGGACAGCTGTGACAGGGGAGATAGAAGAAGGACAAGAGGAGATGGTAGTAATCATTTTCTTAGGGTTTGATCACCTTTGAGAAAACACGGGACCAGTTTGTGTCTTGCTGTTTTAAGGGACTCAGAAGCCTGATAGATGGCAATGGAAATAGAGAGAAGCAGCTCCTTCAGTTAGGACTGCAAGAGAAACAGATGATGCAGAGGTTTTTGAGCACAGGGTCAGATACAAAGTCAAGAGAGCCATGCATGAGGGAGACAGGCAGTGAGGAGAGGTGAACAGAGGATTCTTTGCACTGAAAGTATTGGAGTTATTATGCTCTAAATTCTGCATTTATTGCCTGCTGGCTTCAAAGCAGCAGTGTACGATAGAATCTGACCCTAAATGGATGTAGTTGTCAGAATCAACAATAGGAAGCATAGATAGAAAGAGATTTGATATCTTCTCTACAATCCTGCCTCTGGTAATAGTTACTGCTAGATCCCAGAACTCAGAGGACGGAGGGAAACTGTATTTCTTCCAATATCTCTGCTAACAGCTCTGTTGTTTTTTAAATTCTAAGAAGGGACCAACTATATAGCTGGGAAGAAATCACACAAAAACATCCCAACACTGCTTTCTCCGGGGGTTTCCCCCAACCTTCTAATGTTTTAGCCAAGTACAGATAAGATCTATGCCCTGAACACTAATGCAGACAGTGCCCCCCAGACAGACACACTCAGGCCTGGAGAGAACTGCTGGGGTAAGAGAAAAGGTCACCTACCATGGCCTATGTGGCCCTTGACTGCTCTGCTAACACCAGATGTAGAGGTGGCATCTGGAAGACCAACTTATGGCCACAGGCAACTGAAATGAGAGCAATTAGCACAAGCAGACAGACAGACTGTGGCGATCCTTGTAACTTCCAATTTCTCCCCACCAGGCTGGAGTTGAACAGGCATCTACCACTGAAAAGCTACATATCCTGTGGTTTCTTCTCTGACTTTTGTAAACAGCTCTGTGCATGTTACTGCAAGTCCTTTCACGTCAAACCTGGGGCTGTGGCTGCCGTGCATTGCTTTAAGCATCCAGGTCCAAATCTCACATCTGAAACAATGGTGTTTGGATTGGAAATGCTATTTTGATCCTCCTCTTTTTTTAGTTCCCCTGGCCTTGAGGATGATGGCTTAGAATAGCTGAAATATTTAAAAACTCCGCCAAGCACTGTGCTGACAAAACAGCAATTTGTATGTGCTCTGAATTCTGGCTAATCTCAGCACAGAGTTCACATGCTGAATGAATCTTCTTTTCTCTCATCATTCAGTGTATTAACTCGAGGTCATGCTCCACTGACACTTGCAAATAGCACCCGCCTCTGTCAAGTCACAGCCACGCACTGAAGGAGCCTGAAAGGAATTAACTCTGTCTAATAAACATCCCTGGCTTGCATACAGCCCCTCAGCATGGAAGCGGTAGCGTGAGGGACTGATGGCAAACTCTTGGAGGAGGGAATAGGGGTTAGCCTACAGAAATGGAAATGCTCCTGTTTGCCATGGTATCACAAATGCATAATGTCACAGATATTTCACTTATGGCTTGTTTTCAGACATCTACAAAATCCAGTAGTCGGGGCAAAGCCAGCTGCCTTTGTTGTCTGTGGTTACAGTTAAAAGAGACCAAATGACACTTTGCAGCCCTGTGATCTGAAGCACAGTGCTCTGAATCACTTCAGGAGAAAGAAGCGGTGACAGGATTTAGTTCAAAGCTGTAAGAAAATGGAGAGAGCAGACCAGTAATACCAGCAGTAAAAGAACTTTATTTCTTAAAGGAAAATTAATTCAGCAGCAATAAATAAAGGTGCTGGTCACAAGAAAAACCTCATATTGCTGATGTGCAACATCACATAAATGTGAGGTTAGGAAATGTGAGAACATCTGCGCAACTGTTATCTAAGGGCAGATCAATTCTTCTCCCTTCCTCTTTCTTTCTTTCCCATTTCATTCCAGAAGCTTCAGGAGACTTTTTCGTCTGGTGCCAAACTAATTATTTTGGGAGTGGGAGCAATCATTTATATTGTCATCCCAGAATCACCAGGTACTTCATTGAAAGTTTGATAAGGCCTTACTGTGTATGTGCTGTAGGGAAACTGATGGTTCGTCTTTTGTGCTCCAACAACAAACTGAGGCTGTGAGAAGAGCTGCTGAAGATCCCCATAGGAAATAGTCCAACCTAGGATAGGAACTCAGTACTTCTACCTTTTGTACTCTTTGCCCTGAATAATGCTTTCTCAGACTAACGATAAAATCTGTCCAGGGCAGAAAGGTTAGGAGTGTTCCATTCCAAACAAGAACATTTGGATGCTCTGGTTTGTTTTGCCTCCCGTTATGCTCAGAATATGTAGAGGGTGTTTGGAAGGAAGTGACCAACTCTTCTGTGTTATTAATGTTACTTATTTGTCGATAAGACTATCAAGAACTGTCTTAGAAAAATAATAAAGCTGAGTCATATACCAATAAAAACAGACAAATTCACTCTGGCAGCTGCAATAGTGAATTTAACTTACTTTTGCTGTGCCTCAGCAGTGTGGCATATGGTTCTATGGTGATTTCATTTCATTTCAGAGTTTCTTTTTGACATAAGATGAAGTCTAATAACATCTCAAATGGAGTTACAGGAAGAGCAAAGTCAACTCTTTTTATTATGAACAAGAAACTCTGTGCATCTTCCTGCCACATGTAAAGGCACCTATGACTCTTGCTAGAGAAGTGAACAGTTGTTCTAAACATCTAAATTCAATCTGTGTGAAGACCTCTGCATCTCTAATGTGCACTGGCAAGCAAGCAGTAGTTGAAGCAGAAGTTGTGTGTGGATCTCCCCCTCTGTTTTGATCAAAAGTTCAGGATGTGAAAAGCACTGGTGCTGCCTCAATTCTCCTATTCATTCAGCAAGATACAGCCTATGATTGATAACTATGAGATTCCAAAGTGAAAACTGACATGTTAAGCAGGTGATAGGATTTTTTACCAACTGAAATCACAAGTTAAAAGATTATCTTTTTCTTTTGAGAAAATATGCCGATTTTTAAGGCTACAGACAGCAAATGCCATTCAATATTTTGCAGCCAGAATGCAAAATATTGAATGGCACAGTATTCCTATGCATCCTGGAAAATGGAGATGTTTGTTGTTTTGGTAAGAGCACAATACTGACTCTTGGACTATGATTAAGTTGCTATTGCTCAGCTGGGGTGTTGTTCACACCAATCTGGGTCTTGCTCATGCTGACTCACGTCTCCTGCGTCCTCAGTAGGGATTTGTGTTTCTTACCATTCCAGCTTCCAAGGTACTGAGCCTCCTGTATCTTGATGTGTGTGGGAGGCCTGGGATCAAATATCAGGGAGCAGCAGCAGTCACTGCCAGAGTTTCCTGATGTGAAGATGTCAGACAATGCCCAGGTCTTGGGATCCAGCATGGATTTTTCCTCTTGAGGGGAGGAAGATGGGAGGAAGCCAGAATGTGAGTCACAAAGGTACAACATTGTACTTAGGGAAGGATGGCCTTTTCAGTTAGTTTTGTTGTTTTATTTAACTGCCCTGCATCCTATTTTATATAATCATAGGGAAACATCCAGGCCTTGACCATCAAGGATGGCAGAAAGTAGACACCTGTGAAAGTGAAGTAAGCAGGTTTTCACAAGACAGTGTGGTGGGTGACCCCACAACCTCCAGGGGCAGCATTTCCAATGTTTAACCCCCCTTTAAGTGAAAGAATTCTTTCTGATATCCAAAGGGAACCTCCACTGGTACAACCTGAGGCCATTTCCACTAGCTGCCTGGGAGAAGAGGCCGACACCCACCTAGCTGCAAACTCCTTTCAGGTGGCTGTAGGGAGTGATAAGGTCACCCCTGAGCCTCCTCTTCTCCAGGCTAAACATGCCCAGCTCCCTCAGCTGCTCCTCAGACTTGTGCTCCAGCCCCTCCCCAGCTCCACTGCCCTTCTCTGGAATCTTTCCAGCCCCTCAATGTCTTTCTTGTAGTGAGGGGCCCAGAACTGGACACAGGATTTGAGGTGTGGCCTCACCAGTGCCAAGTACAGAGGGACACTCACTGCCCCAGTCCTGCTGGCCACACTATTGCTGATCCAGGCCAGGATGCCATTGGCTTTCTTGGCCACCTGGGCACAGCCGGCTCATGTTCAGTGCTGTCAACGAGCAACCCCAGCTCCTTTTCCTATGGGCAGCTTTCCAGCCACTCTGCCCCAGCCTGTGGTGCTGCACAGGGTTGTTGTGACTGAAATATTGAAGTATGACAAGTGGAGCCAGACAAAGAGAGGTCAGTTTGCAGGAGCTGAAAGAAAAAAATGTGACAGCAGAGCATAGTGGATTAAACAAGTCATTAAGAGTGTGTAAGAGTGACATGCATGGGGTGATGGGGTTTTCTACCACTCTGCACGCCTCTTACTGCAACTGAACAACACTGGCCCTGAGTTACCAAATTTCATATGACATGTAAAATTCTAATCCTGAGTCCTCTGGCCTCATTATGGTCTCTGTTGTAAGGGGCCCAACTCAACCTCATCAGAGTCCCCGTAAATTTCTGGATAGGTTTCGATAGATGACTAGATTATTGCTCTAATTTATCCACATATTCTACCAGTAGTTACCTACTTGTTCTTTTAATTGGGCTAAAATTTGCCAAAGCATATGAAAAATTGCTTATCCCACTGAAAACAGAATTATCTGCTGAGAGCTCACAGCCCATTCTTCAACTTTTGCATAAATATTTTTATTGTATATTTTTATGTTCTGCATTAAGAGTGTGTCAGTGGGGACGTGTGCTGGTTGTGAACACTGTACTTCCCACCAGCAACTGCTTCTTGAGCAGGCTAAATGTGGAAACATATTGTAATGGCTGTGCTGTGCAGACAGTTTATTCTCTGTTCTGCAGCAGCATGGGTAAAGCAGGAAAATTTGTATCTGTCTGAGTTGACCCAGAGGGAAACCTGACCAAGAGGCTTTAGCTTTGAACTGAATTCAGTTGTGT
The DNA here is from genome assembly GCA_013400235.1 of Oriolus oriolus. NCBI lineage: Eukaryota > Metazoa > Chordata > Aves > Passeriformes > Corvidae > Oriolus > Oriolus oriolus. The sequence continues at coordinate 99,253 of VXBT01004741.1, forward strand.
GTTGCAGGGAGAGTCGTTTGTTTTAGCTTCTGAAAAGTAAGCGTGACTGAATTTAGCCTTGAAAGATCCCACTGGGATGAGAAATAAAAGGATTTATATTATAAAATGTCAAAATCAAAAGTAGCAATTTCCTCTGCACTACTTTCTTTTTTTTTTTCCCTTTTTGCCAGTCATAAATGATTGTCCCAAATGCATTCAGACTGATGGCCTGGGTTATGCCATGGCATTGCATTCTGCTGTAATAAATCAGCTCCTCACCCCAGGTTTGTGGCTTGGCTGTTGAGGATGGCACTAGAGCAGCACAGCACGGGCTGAATGGAGGGGAGTCGTGGAGATCCTGTACCAGCAGGGTCCCTGCCTGTGTGACACTGCAACCCTGCAGGCAAAGGAAAAAAGTCAAATCCTGGTTGCAATGGGATAAAACTGCTTAGAAACCCTCAGCTACGGGCTGTCTTATTGACCTGCTGGTCCAGCAAGCAGGCTTGTCTAATTAATTAGAAAAAAAAAGGTGAATTAATTGGACTTAAATCCTTGGATGATGAAAATTGACTTGACCTTCCAAATGTTAGTGCAACAGCTCTCCTTCTGCACATGATATACAGAGAAATGCCATTTTTTCCCAGTTTCAAAATCCTTGCAGAGTTTCAGTTGTGTTTATCCCAACAGAGCCCATGTTGTCAGCATGCTTAGGTTTTGCTGCCATTGATCCTTTCAAGCCCAGCAAAAAGGCATTGCATATTTGAAGTCCATCTCTCTGAAAGCTGCCTCAGCCAGAGGCTGTGTGTGTTTGCCAGCTGATCGAAGATCCACCGAGGCAGTCATTGATTGACCCAGCATCTCTCCTCAGGATACTCTCAGTGAAGAAACTTTTCTGTGAGAGACAAGGTTTGAATAAGCCTTGCCATAAGTGATGCCTTAGGTTCATAAGGAGTGCAAAAGGAAGATAAATTTCCTTTCTTTTTGCCACACACTTACTTATTCCATCACTTCACTTTGGATTTTACTGAGGTTTTCATACCAAATACTGGCATAACCTAGAATATGCTGGAGGGAAGCAGCTCCACTGGAAACAAGTTGGTTTCCATCTTTCAGAAGTGGTCTCTTTTCCTCACTTCTTTTGACCTGGTTAATTAAACACACTGACCACTCATGCCATAGATTTTTCTACACTTACCCATCTTAGAGGGAATTTTTTTGTAAACAAAGCTAGAGCAAGATTTCTGTGAATTGGAGGAGGAACCCATTTGCAAAGTCAAATTAGTGAAAAATATAAGAGCAATATTACATGCTTTTATGTAAAATTATATCTGATGGTTCTTTTGGTGAACAATGGCTATTTGAATTGATATTGGAATCTGTGGTGAGATTCTCCGCTAGGCCAAATGTACAGTCAGTATTGCATGCCCAGCAGGGCCTTTGAGAGACACTGTGCAGACTGATACCTCTTTCTCCACAGAGGTGGTATGGGATAGCTTCACACTGTTCCTTTTGTCCAGTTCCCATCTCTTCTCACAGCAAAATTCCTCCTAGAAGGGAGAAAGAGAGTTCATTTTAAGTGGTCTGGAGTGAGACCAAATTTTAGTTGTGATATTCTGGACAAACAATACCTTGAATGGATTGAAAACCACTACTTCACATATTGCTCAATTTATCAGAACTGTAAGACTATAACAAAGACATTAGATCATGACCCGTGTAGCTCTATGTTCATTACCCACATAGCCATGGGGCAGATTCTTTCATCTGCCAGATTTGGCATCTTTCATTTTCCGATTGTTCTTGTTTTGGGAGGGAGGCCAAAATTGCTTTAGTTCAGATGTGTGTTCACAGAAAAATGTATGTTGAATTCTGAATTAATAAAAAAAAAAAAGAATAGGAAAAAAGTGTAGGTATTTTAATGGCTGCATCACACTCCCAAACAGAAACAGATATCACAAAACTACAGCATATCAGGATGGGGGTTCTTATCAAAAGGAAAATTGACCAATTAAGTCGCCAAGAACATTTTTTTGAAAGTGCTCAGACCAAGCAAGAGCTGCCCATCTGAGCTCACTATATGTGACAGCCCCACTGTGACATCTGGGTGTGGCTTTGGCAATAACCTCTAGAAAAAAACCACAATGCTTGGGCACTTCAGAGAGCAGCACCACACAGAGGCCGCTGTGGCAGAACAGAAACATTTGGGAAATGCTCCCATCACTACCCATGGTTTCACATCTCTGCAGAATCCTTCTCTCCTACGTGAGCTGAAAACATACTTCAAACATACATCAGCACCTTTCCATTCATTAAGGTATTTATGTAGAGGTAGGATCTGCACTTGAGTCTACCTTGAGGGTGTAATTGTGTGTTGCTAATGTAATGGCTAGAGCTGGTGATCCAAACGGCAGCATATGAAAGGTCAATGTGCAGAATGCAAGGTTGTGCAGAGCAATTGGAGGAAAAATGGAGTCTGATTTAACAGAGGAAGAAGGAAGAGGGAGGGCAAGGGCAGTGAATGAGAGAGTGACAAGATGACTTCTAAAAATGGGCCCTGCAGAGGTAAAAACAAAAGCATTAACTCCATCAGTTACATCCAATGAATGTCTTAAAAGGAAAGATTATAGATAAAGGAAGAAAGACACAAAACCCAGGAACAGAGCTGGCCGTTTAAATGATGTGCATGCAGATTTCAGAGGAACTGTTTCCACATATATAATCATTATCATCATCATCTACATTATGTGTACATCTTCATGGATGCCCTTAAAAATCATAGGCAATGGCATGCCTTAAAAGGCAAGTCACAGTTTAATATTCTGATCTTATATACCCTAGTGAATGTCCAAAAGAGGTTTCTACCAAAAGTCTGCATGGCACAAATGAAAGCAGGACTTAACTTACATTTGTGTCATGTTTGCCACCATACTTTGCATTTTCTCATGTGCCATCTGACAAACCCATGTGACTCTCAATTCTCCTGACAATCAGAAAATGTCAGAACCCAGTGCAACATTATTACAGGAATTTATTTATTTCCCACATATTAAAATTGTATCATACCTTAAAAAAAAAAAAAAATCAGGCTAATCATGTGGAGCCATGAGAAACTCTTTGAGAGCAGCCCTGCAGAGAAGGACTTGGGGGTTCTTGTAGATTAAAAGCTGGACATGAGTCAGCACTGTGCACTCCCAATCCAGAAAGCCAGACTTATCCTGGAAGGTGATTCTGCTCAGGTGACCCCACCGGGAGTGCTGCATCCAGGCCTAGGGTCCTCAACACAAGATGTGAACCTACTGGAAAGTGTCCAGAGGACATCCAGGAAGATGACTGGAGGGCTGGAGCACTTCTCCTATGAGGACAGGCTGAGAGAGTCGAGGTTGTTCAGTCTGGAAAAGACTAGGCTCCAGGGAAGCCTCATTGTGGCCCTTTTCTACTTAAAGAGGGCTTATAAAGAAGAGAGTGAACAACTTTTTACACGGGCAGATAATGATAGGACAAGGGGGAACAATTTTAATCTAAAAGAGGAGAGATTTAGATTAGATGTTAGGAAGAAATTCTTTACTGTGAGGGTGGTGAGGCACTGGCACAGGTTTCCCAGAGAAGCTGTGGATGCCCCATCCCTAGAAGTGTTCAAGGCCAGGTTGAACGGGGCTTTTTAGCAACCTGGTCTAGTGGTTTGCATCCTTGCTTATGGCAGGGAAGTTGGAACTGGGTGATCTTTAAGATCTCTTCCAATCCAGGCCATTCTATGACTCTATGATTAATTTTCTAGTGATCACTTTTGTGCTTCTATCACTGGTTTGAGGTGCTGTCATTCACTTTGATGTAAAATGGCTTGGACATGCTTATAAGGTTTATTTCAGTTTCTGATTAAATATTTCAGTTGCTACATAGCTCTTATCCCCATAGCATTTGGATGAGTACATCACTTGTTTAGGGCCAACTCCAGTGGAATTAAGAATTTAAATCTCATTAAAATTATGCAACAAAAAAAAAAAAGGAAAAAGGATCGTTTATTTTCTTTGTTGGTTGTTCCCTTGCTTTTCTGCAGATGGGAAAGCTCGATTTTGGAAAAGAAAAACTCTATCTAACAGCATTAACCTGATACAATGACAGTTGTTATAATATACAGTCACAAGTCCATGTGCTGTGTACTCCAAATTGACTCAAGTTCTGTGTCCTTGCAATGAGACAAAGGAATGCTCTGGGTCCATGACAGTGATAATACCATAAGCAAGGAATAGGCAAGAAAAAGACAAATACAACTTTGACACTCTCTCTTTGTGCATGATGATCCTAATTATGTCGATTTCTAATTACAAATGTCCTGAAAACCGTCTTACCACACTGGTTTATGTTAGATAAAGATCTGGTTTAATGTATTACCAGGCATTTCATTGTTGCCATACACTGCCATGGCCTCAGAAGGGCTGGCATGAGGTGTTTTCATGGACATGGAGTTTTCTGAAGTACTCTGAGTTTCCTCAAGTCACAGTTTTAAGTGCTGCTGCATAAACCTATATCTCAGGATTGTTGTGTTGTCATTTCCAGTTAGGGAATTTGGTCTTGGGAGAGACTGTTGCTACAGTGATTTCCAAGGAGCTTTCCAGGAAATACAAAATGTGGGTGTGTTCAGAGGGATCGCAGACCACCTTGGGGATCCGCCCTCTGGCAGGATGGACCAGGCTGTCTCTTCAGAGCCAGAGACCTGATGCTCAGTTCAGTCTATTTATTGTATTTTCTGCCTGTGCCACATCTGATGGTCAACCTTATTGAAGTCTCTGTTCCAAACACTCAGCAAGAGTGCACAGCTGTCAGTTCTATTACAAAGTTACTTTTCTACATATAAGAACAATTTCTGACCAAAAATGTTCTTTCTCGTGTGTCTTGGATCCACTAAGAGCTCCAGTTAAGCCTCCTCACTTTTAAATATCTGAAAGGTGAAGTTGGCAGAGTGGAGTGTTCAACTGGGCCATCCTTACAGCTCCTCATTTTCCAAGGGGGTGTTTCTTTCATGCACCAGGATTGTCTTTAAGGATCAGAGAATGCACAAAAAGGATATTTCAAAGTAAACAAATGAAACAAATTCTGGCTGGTCTCTTTATCCTTTAGCTGGAAGCCACTTCTTCTAAGGGAATCTCATCCAAAAAGAGAGTAATCATAGCTGTGACACTGAGAGCCAAACAACAAGCAATTTCCTGTACTTTTGTCTTTCCCATTTTCCACAAGTGCAAATAGCTCCAATTACTTCCTCAAAGTTTGATGAGTTCCACAGTGGGGCCAGTGATTAACTGCTAGGGAAATTTTTACTTCGCCCCTTGAATTTCTGCTTTTTTGGTAATCATTGAGCCATTCCACAGCAGCACCGAACGTCAGTCCTAACGAATCACCTGGATCGAAACACAAGGGGGAAGGAAGAGGTGGTGGCAGGAACAACCCAGCCAAAATGCTGCAGATGAAAGACTTTCCATGTGGCCCCCAAGCATCGTGCGTTGGGAACGAGTTGAGTCATGCTCTGAACACCAGAGCATGAGTAAGAAAGCTCAGCCCCCTCTGAAGCTTGGTTTTATTGATGAGCTGACATCAGCTCCTGTTGCCAGCCAAGCTCCCCTGAGCTGAGTCTCTGTGACTTCCTCTACACTGGTCCTTTCTGCCAAAATAGGCATTCTCACCCACCTGCAGCCAGGGCCAGCCAGAGCCACAGTGACTCAACAGAGCAAGGAAAGGGGCCTGCAGGAGTTCTGCCTCACCTTCTCATACAGCATTGCCAGAATACAGGAATAAAGACTGACTTCAGGAGCAGTGGGGGAAGAGGAAGGAAAGGTCTTCTGTGTGCTGGCCCCAGTTTTCATGCTGAACTCGTACTGCTGATTGAGAGTCTTTATTTGAGAGGCCTGGTGCTGACTGGTAAACTGGTTCAGGTAACTTGAGAATGACCATGATATAAAATACCTTTAGAGGGTTTTCAAAGGAGGTGGGTTCCTGAGGAAGTAGATGGGGTATTGGGCAGTGGGTTCCCTGACACTCATAGAAGGTTGCAGATTGGCTGGAGGGAGGAGGCAGACACTGGCCCAAAGTGTGGCTTTCCTACCAAGCCCTGGGTGATGCTGCTCTGAACCAGGGGGGTCTACCATTCAGATGAAAAGCACCCAGACCATTCCACTTATGGAAACCACATCTTCTAAGCACACTGGAAGAAGCAGCCTTTGGCTCATTTGCTAATGTTCCCATTAAGAAGGTGACTTTTTTCATCAGAGAGTTAGCATTTCTTCAGTCAGTGTAGAAAGAAGACCACTCATCTAGTCCATACAGATTTACAGTGCTCTACTACTCATCATGACATCTATGTCAACAAACTCCACTGGGGAAGAATAGCAAATGGAGCATGTTCAGTCAGTAGTGTGGAATAAGAGTGAGAAGGGACTTGAAGATTCACAAACCAAAGAGAGGGCAGCGTTACTGAATAGCTTATTCACTTGGGTTTATTTGCTGAGAGCAAATGTAAAGTGAGGGAAAGGTGATGAGGCCAAATAGACAGGGATTTAGTGAGTGCCAGGGGGATGGCAACAGGTGCTGCAGGCACTCTTCCAGCTTGCTTGACAGCTCTGAGGCCTGAACAAGGGGACCCTGGAGTAAAAACAGCATTGTTACAGACCATGAAAACTTACCCATCCATACCACCAGTGTATGGAAATTCTCTCCTGCTTGATCTAGAGGTGAATTCTTTCTCAACAGCTCACCTAGCCGCTGACCTTTTTGCTGGCACTGTTGGGCAGTGGTTGCTAGACCTCTTGGCCTGCCTGGATGGCCAGAGGGCGACAAGACTGGATGATAGGCTTGTGAGGCAGGAGTTTGGGCAAGGCTCTCTTTGCCACTCTGTCCCCTTTGCCAACCTCCTAAGTTAAAAAGTTTCTCTAAATGGGAAACTGAGGAGCACATAATGACAGTGCTACCTCTAAACCTGTCCATCCCATCTTCTTCTGTATGGGTTTACTGAATGGGTGAGGAAAATTCAGATACACTAGTGATTTTCCTTGACCTAATGACCTTCTAGGAACTGGTGCAAGCCTTCAGGCTTGCCTGAACTACATGGAGCATGAGGACAACAGAAAAATGGTACATGATCTCACCCACAGCTCTCCCTCTGCGATGCTTTCATTTCTTCCATGCAAAACCTATATGCCAAGACCTGGGCTAGGACTTTACACAGAACACCCTTTAGAGGTGCATCAGTACACGATGCAGATTTCTTATTGCACCACTATCAGCTGTCTGGCACAGAAAGAAAATTAGGTGAATATTCACCTGCCCTGGGACATCGCTTATTTAAATGCAGGTTCAAGTGAATACAAAGTTCTTCACTTCTTGGCCAAATTATTCTGCAGAGTCACTTGCTCTGCAGCTGCTGCATCCTCCTGCTCTTACATGGCAGCATTTCAGCAGTATTTGGAAGGAAAGCATCTGCCTGTCACAGCATTACGCCGAGCTTTGGGATTCTCCCAAGTGGCACTCATTATATCTGTGTACAGGGATATTATTAGCGTATTTTCATCCAGCAACAGCCAATGTCAGATTGCTTCACGATGAGTTCAACAGGCGTCAACATTGCAAAAAACACCAGACAAATGTCTTTTTACTTGACCTCTTTAATGCAGTCATAGATCATTTGTGTGTTTAACATCTCTCAAAACCTTGATGCGTGTGTGCTTACAAAACAGATATCTTCTCACTCCTTATTTTCCTCCTTCAAGTGCCATGAGAAATTATTTAAGGAAGTTTTAATGAAATGCATCTGTCACTTATGAAGATAAATAGCCATAGTATGGCTTTCCATTACTGGAAATGGCAGAATTAAATTAGAAAATTACAATCCTCAGCATCTTCCCTGACTTGTTTCTGCATAATGTGTTAGAAAATATGCCCACATAGGCAGAATGCTGCAATTCCAATGGAGCATGTCATAAAACAAGACCCCTTTTTATGGTTGTTTTGTTTGCATTGAGGAATTTTCTCCCATAGATGATTTTTGGTCCTGTTTCTGGGCAAGGAAGCCCAATCAGTAAAGAGAACCTAACTAGAGTGGCAAATAGATAAAAGTTTTTCTCTCTTCCAAAACCTAAGTTCTGGAATTTGTTCTATACTGTCTCCCAAGCCAAATTGGAAGATCATACTAGAGCATATTATCCAGACTGTATAATTCCTCATTTCCCATTTAAAGGACATCTCCATAACGTGGAATAAAATTAGTGTAACCATTAAAATCCTTGGGGCAACACTTTGGACAGTAGGAATAAATATTGTACTCTGAGTCTTCACAGACAAAAATATGGCTATTAAAGGAGACATTTAAATGGGCAGTGGGATGATGTGTCTTCTACAATGGAATGGCCACCTCTTAGACCCTCATTAGCAAGCTGGTCTTTTTGTCCTCAAAAGAAAGTTGTTGGTAATCGGTTTTTGTCTTTTTAAGTGAAGAGTTAGACTCCTTAGAGTTTAGCCCAGTTAGAGCTAGCCAGAATGTGATTTGTAGGTTTTAGCCCTGCCAGTCCTGGATTCAAAGAGGTAGCAATTGAAATAGGCACATAATAGGAAACGTCTCGTGTTTCTCACCTGTGCTTCCAGCTGGTAATGAAGGATGCTTGCAGAATACTTGTGTCCCTCAGCCCTCACACCCACTCCACACCAGCAGGGTATGCTCCTGCTTCCCTGCTCTATTGACCTCTGACTCACCCAGCACCCTTCCCCTCATTTTCCTGATGTTTCTCTCTTTCTGTTTTTAGGGCATGTGAGTTTTGCATTTTTCGTGGCACTGGGGATGGCTTCAGCAGAGGCAGGAGTCATTTGTCTGTGCCCACTACCCAAACTCAAATTTCTTTCTAGGTACATTCCTAATGTGCCTTCTTCCCTCAGTTCCTGAATAAATACTTTCACTATTGTGCTTTTATTCCAAGCTGGTCACCAATGCTGCAGTGCCCTCACCAGCTGGCATGTGGCTGTTCTGCTGCCGTTCCTGCTGAGCCCAGCGCTGCCTGTGCATGTCAGGAATGTTCAGCCAGGAATCCTGCAGAAATGAGGCAGGACTGCCTTGCATCAGGTCTTGGGGGTAGCCAAATGCAGATGAAAAGGTGTGAGCAGAGAGTGTGAGAGCAGATGTCCTTGTAACTAATGAATTGCATCATATCATATCATATATCATATCATATCATATCATATCATATCATATCATATCATATCATGGCTTGGATGTAGCATGTTAAAAAGGGAGAGAAGGAATTACCCTATCTTCTCTTAAAAATTATGCTTATTTATTTGCAAATGAAACTAATGTAATTTTTATTGTTCCTGGTTATTCCAAATCTGCTAAATACCTGAAAAATCCCAAAGATTCCTGTGAGGAAAGGCAGTGTGTTTGTATGTGTGTGTGTGTGTGTGGCTGTGCAGTAACTGAAGGTCTCAATACATTGAATACATTTTGGGCAATCCCAGGGCTCTCTGAGAACAGGAGGGAAGCAGATAAAACATATGGGGCACAAAGATGGGCTTGTTGAAAGATGAGAGCTTTTGAAGCCCCAGCTGCTTTCCTTTCAGCCTCATCTTAATTGAACTGCTCAGATAATAGCAAACCTGCATGAAGTAAATGCTGGTTATCCCAGCTTTGACCTTCAGTAATCCTCCAGGAGTGCGGATAGGGAGGCACAACACTTCACTGTTTCCCTGACTATATAAAGGAAGAAATACTCATATTTGAATACCCAGATGAAGAGGAACAGCATAATTGACAAGTATGAATAGCACCAAGGTCACAGAGAAACAGTATAAGCAGTGGTCAGCGTGGCAAGTGTCTGTTCTCCAGCAGGGATCACCATTTGGTTCTTGCAGATGGGAACACACTTCTGTAATGCTCCCAGTTAGTGGTGGGATTTCATTTGAGCATTTACATCCCAAGGTTAGCATGTTTTGGTGGCTTATCCTAGGAAGCTCTGAAATTTGATCGCCTCTAAGTAACCTGACACTGCTCTGCATGTTATTAATAATCCCATAGTGACCAAACTCTTACAAAATACAGCCTTATTATTTAGCTCTTTGGCTTTCTCTGCAGCAAATTCTACAGATTCACCACATCAAGTGCAGAGAAGCCTTTTTTTTCCCCTACATGTAAAGCCATTTAGGTTAATCAAGTTTTGCTTTTCTCTGTTCCCTCAATGCAATCTGACCAGAGGTGGGATGAGCAACTTCTCCTTTATGCCTCCTGCCATTTGGAACAGGCTTGTCGGTATTTCTGTGCTTCAGTGGCTTTCCATCTCATTCCAAGTCTCAGCTGAAAACTCCTCTCTTCTCCCTTACTTCTGTCTTCCTGCTCTTATTTGTCTTGGAAGCTACATTACTGGTTTCTCTAATGCAGTTGAGAGATGGACTTTACATGACGGACAGAATTGAAGGACTTAATCCTTTAACCTTTACTTACTAAGATACATGCCTGTAGTGGAGACAATGGGCTACCGGGGCTAGGAGAATCTTCAGGATCAAGGGTATCTGCAGACCAAGTGGACTTTCTTCTTGGATACATAAAGGAAAGGGTAAAAATTTTATTTAGAGCATTCCCAATTGTAAATGCCAACAGCAACTCCAACTCTCATGGGCTTCGTGGGCTACAGAGATACTGCACCAGAGTCTGCTGCCCCAGCATGGACTTGGGAACCAGCTGGCCCTGTATAATTAGCAGATCAAGAAGATAAATGACCTGTAGGATGCCACAGACAGGTTGTAGGATGGAAATGGTCTTTCATGTCAGATCCTGACACAGGTCAGGTTAGACGGAAGGAGAGCTGGCAGTAGTATCCAGAAGGGGCTGAAAGGCAAAGAGTTTTTTCAGAGGGAAAGGCAGGACTGAGTTCTGCCTAGGCTTATTTTAAAATTCTGTCTTGCAAGACACTTCAGCATGATGATATTGGGCTGGAAAATGAGGCTGACAGCCTTATAAAAATGCTGGCAAGTATGGAAAGGAAAATGCTACGGAAAACTGGCCCTAACGTGTGGTATGGGCTTCCTTTGCACTTCATACTTTGCAGCTGATCTTGGAGGGGATGTGCCTGGTTGACTAGTGATGATGCAGAATGGTTACTGCCTTGACAGAATGCTGACTCTTTCCATGTCTGACCATGCTGAAAGCCCTCAGGATTTTGATTCAGGTTTGGATGCAAGGAACAGGAAACAGCACCACGCCATGTGACGTGTTGCTCTTTGGCCATAAGACAAAGAGGATAAAATGAATGCTGGGCAAGAGGCATTCTTGTAGCAACAGCAACATCACTTTATCACCCTCTGTGTTTCAAAGTGTCAAGACTCACAGGAGGACCTGTATCCCGATTAGTCAGCCTGAGCACTGTGAAATGACTGCTTGGTCTTACTCCACCAGCCCTTGCCTGACACTGAATGTTTTTCATGCCCTATCAGGAGTCTTAGACTGTCATCAAAGTTTTTCAGCTGCAGCCATCATCTAGGATAGGCAGGAAGCAATAGACTGACTTTTTCAATAATATTTTGGGTATAATAATATTCAGGATATGCTAGATTAAATTCTCAGGTGGTCTTAGGTGGTGCACAAGCCTATGCCCCTGAGTAAAAACTGAACTAGGAGAAAATTACCCATTGACATTAGATCAGTAGATAGCCAGGTATGTGGATAATTACGTCATCAAAGCCACCTGCAAGCTTTTAATACTTTGAAAAATGTCTGTGCATCTACCTCTGCTTCCTCCTGATACTTGAAGGCAAAGAAGGGAAAAAAGCTCATGTCGTGGTTTAACTCCAGTGGGCAGCTGAGCATCACACAGCTGCTCACTCACTCCACCTGTCCCCCACAGGGTGGGGAATTGGAAAAAAATACGTAAAATTTGTGAGTTAGGAGCATTTTAATAATTGAAACAAAAATCCCCATACTAATAAAACATAATAAAAACCATAATAACAACAAATCGTGATAATAATTATAACAATACCAACAACAATAGCAATAACAACAACAATAATAGCAATAATGGAAAGGAGGACTAGAGAGAGATAAAACCCAGGAGAAACAAGTGATACACAACACAATTGCTTACCACTCCCTGACTGATGCCCAGCTCATCCCCTGGCAGCAATTGGCCCCTCCTGGCCAACTCCCCTCAGTTTATACACTGAGCATGACGTTCGGTGTTACGGAATATCCCTGTGGCCAGTTTTTGTCAGCTGTCCTGCTGTTCTCCCTCCCAGCTTCTTGTTCTCCTTGCTGGCAGAGCATGAGAAACTGTAAAGTCCTTGATTTTTAGAGTAAGCCTTCCTAGCAACAACTAAAACATCAGTGTGTTATCAACATTATCCTCATCCTAAATCCAAAACAGCACTCACAAGCTACGAAGCAGAAAATTAACTCTATCCCAGCCAAAACCAGTACAGCCACAGAATCAAAATTATGTATAAAGTGGAAAAAATTCTTTCTGTTCCTGGCAGGTAATCAGTAGAATCTCCAGAGCATGGAATAAATTTTATGTAAACATATAATGTAGCAACAGTTTTTTTCTAAAACCACTTGGTGTTTCAAGGACTCATATCACAAGTTTAAATTGAAGTTTCTGCCCATCACTATTCTATTTGAAAGGCTATTCCAGAATGTCATTCTTCCAATGGCTGGAAACCTTCCCCAGTTTCCAGTCTAAATTTATTCATGACCAATTTATATCCATTTGATCTTGTTCCAGCATTATTCTTTAGGTTAAATAATTCTCCTCCCTCCCCAATATTTACTCCTCGATATATCTATACAGACTCATTTTCTCCCACCTCGTCTTGTTTCAATAGGCCAAACAAACCAAGTTATTTTTTCTCTTTTCATAAGATTGATCTTCTGTTGCTGAGGAAAGAAACCCTTCCCTTCACCCCTGCTAACCTCAGTTTCTCTGCTTTGAACAGAGGTGGCAGGAACTGTGGTATCAGGAATGAGGCCTTACTAACCCTGTAGGTGGTACTTCCCTGTCTCCACCAACAAAGCCTGGCCTGATGCACCTTAGATTCAGGCTGGCTTTTCACCACAGTGTCTCATCCCAGCTCCCAGTCATCTGGAGCTGGGATAGAAGCACAGCTTTTTAACATTGGCAACATATTATTTCTGCGTGATTTGCTTGGATGTCAAAGGATATGTGTATTAGGAAGATGAAAGTTACACTTTCTTCTACGGCAAATTTGTTCTTTTATGCAGAACAGTTCCCAACAGAAACATTCTAAGGAAAATTCTCAGAGTGGAAATTTCCATGCTCCCTTCACATGAATACAACGTGCTCTTAAATTGGAAGCCTAACTCCTGGGAGGACCTAGTAAGCAAACACAAAGAGACAAGGCTATTTTGGACCTTGCTTTGGAGAAATGTGGGATTTTCTGACTTGTTTCGTTTTAATTAAAGTAACTTTAGAGGAAGATGAAAAACAAAGACTTGTAAGTCTGAAGTCAATGAAAATAAAACAGCCTCAGAAGCCCTAATCTCCAAGGGCCTTGCCTCAGCTTCAGGAGGCAGCTGAGCTTGCTCTGTACCTCTCTGGATTAGAGCCTGAGAAAAGCAAGTGCAGAATGCAACCAAAGCTTAAATTGCTTTAAAACAAGCGAATATGTTAGCAAAGTGTGTGATCATTTGTTGGGGATAGTAAGAGAAAGAGCTGTGTAGGGAAGCAGGTTTCCTTGTGTTGCTGTTGTTGTTTGGGGGTTTTTGGTTGGTTTTTGTTGTTGTTGTTAATATCATAAAGCAATCAGGAAGGGATGCACTAAATGGTGCAATTCAACATGTGATTAAAATAGAGTTATTTCTTGTTTCAACTGGATTTTCCTGTTTTCTTGCTTGGATGCCTATCCAAGCATTCAGTAGAGTTAGGCTGAATACCGAATGTGGTTAAGAAATGTCCAAGAAGCTCCCAGCACTTCTAATAAACTGTGTGAGCATTCTGCATGGCCAGACTTTGCACTGACCTGTGAAAATGAACTTTTTCACACTGGTTGTACTCAAGTTTGGTGCATAGATGGCATAGAATTGGACCTCTTCTTCATGCTGAATGTTTGGAAAAGAGGGAACAGGTCTCATTCTTCAAGAGGTTGGAGAGCAGCTGCCAGTTCAGGGTTGGACAGTTTTCTGTTTGAATATTGCACTTCTTGAAAAATTCAGATTTAGGTCAGTCAAATTCTGATTATGAACCATGTTAATAAGTGATTTGTTAGCAGTAGACATTTCTGACTGAAAGCTAATATTGTTTGTTTGCTGTTTCCCAAAGGAGAATGTTCCACTAAAATATTTACTCTTATGTTTTGAAACAGAAGGACAAACAAAACCAACCTAAAAACAACCTGACATTTTATTTAGTTGAAATGATTGATGAGAGGAAATAGAAGAGGGGACTAAGGGAGTATTTCATACTGGAAAACTGCTCTCCTTTGTTTACCTGTTTGTTTCAGGTCTGAATAAATCAAACCACTTTTTGATGTTTTGGTTTGCCCAGTGCTCTTTATCCTCAGGGCTGTCAGCCAGTCTCAGAGGACCTGCAGAACAATCTCCTGGGATCATACTTACCTGTGCCAAATCTGAGGGGTTTTGGGGAAGCCACAACTTCCTTTTTAACAGACCGGGATGCATTTCTCTGACATCAGTTTTATTGCCCTTTGAATCCAGCTAAGCCTTGCACATCTTTGCAAAGTATGATACGTTAGTACTTGCAGCAGTCTCTCAGCTGTATACCATGCATACAACAGTGATCTCAGCTCATTTTCAAGACAGATAATTAAGATTCAGTAAGATTAAATGACTGACCCATTGTTACTTTAATGATTCATTTGTGACGTGCAAATGATTAATTGGAAGCTCTTGCCTTCCTTTTGCCTGGCCAGAATGATTCTGTCACAATGTAGGGAATAGACCATAAACAAACCTCTCCATCAGAAATCTGTAATCTTTTGTTGATGGCTTGCTTGGCAGGCTCTATGGATACTCTGGGACATCTTCCAAGCAGGGCCCAAAGAAATTAATTGTATCCTAACCTGTTTTGAAATATAGGTCAGCCTTTCATGGCTTTGCTAAAGCAAAGGCAACCTTAATCATCTAAGACAGTAAAACCTGGAAAAGGTGGAGGTTTTCAGGCTCTCCCATTGAGGATCTTCCAGGACAAAATAACATTCTGTCTGCCCTGGATATAGGGCAGACAGAATGTTATTTTTACCTTAAAAAAAAAGGGAAGGGAAGGGAAGGGAAGGGAAGGGAAGGGAAG
>VXBT01004741.1:114541-128695 GCA_013400235.1 Oriolus oriolus
AGGGAAGGGAAGGGAAGGGAAGGGAAGGGAAGGGAAGGGAAGGGTGTCCTAAAGCCTGGAATGTCTTTTGTTAGCTTCTTCTAGTCTTTCAGTTTCTTTCTTCCTAGCTGCCTTTCAATTCCCAGAGTATGAAGCCAGTTTTTAAAACCAGAAACTGAAGCAGAAATGTTAAGTGGCTCAATCAGAGAAAAAGTAACAGGGAGTTCAGAAACTCTGGACTCCTCTTCCAACATTGGAATCACCAAATAGCTCCCCTCTGGAGTGATGTAGTCACTGGATGGGACGATGAAGCTGACTCCTGTGGGAGTCTGTTGATGTGGTTCTGATGAAATTTTCTCCTTAGCCCCTTCTGAGACTATTGATCCTTCCGGCCCCAGTGTGCTGCCTGTGCTCTGCAGGGCAAGCAAAGCCACCCCGATGGGGCATGAAATTCGTCTGCTAAATTCTTACAGAGCTGGTTGGCCTTAGCCCAGAGACACTGTCTACAGTGGCTTTCCCACTTAGGCCAGTCACATGTATGAACATGAATGTTTGTCTGCTTGCCTTATTTGCAGAGCATTTTGTAGTGAATTTGCTTCTTAGAACGCATTTTTCATCGTATCAGGAAAATGAGGAGTTAATTTTTAACCTTTCCCCACTGAGAGATTTAGTAATTCTTTATCTCCTTGATGCAAATTTGCAGTACCAGTGTCAGAAAAGATGATCATCAGCACTTATTTCCTGGATGACTACAGAAATATCAAGACAAACTGCACTTATTTAAGGGTACATTTCTCAATGCTCTCAGGCTTTCCTGCTGTCTTAACATCAGCAGCCATTTAACCACTCTCTAAGCTTTCAGTATTTTTCCTAACTTGGTGTAAGCAAATATTGATCGTGACTAAGATAGTAACTGAGTTCATTCATGATAATAGATGGTCCATTGGCTGCACCCATTAAAGCTCCTTTAAAAGCAAGAAACAACTTTAATTGCCTGGAGAGACATGGGATGATATTGCAGCAGATTGAAACCTATTAATAACAGTAAATTCAAGGTTTACCCTAGCTTGTTTATGCTTGTTAGTATTAAAGCTTTCCATGGAATAGAAAGATGACTAAAAGGGTCATTTCAGACAGAATACAGCCTGATTATGCAGCTTTTATAAAACACACTCTTTAATCACTAAGAATATCATCATACAAAGCTGCAGTACTTTCTTGAAAAGACTCAAGTCTCTATTAAATGGGCTTTCTCTCCATTACCTGAAAGATCTGTAAATTTGGCATTTGTTTTATGCCCTATCATTTTGTTTGCCATGGGAATAGAGGACCAGAGGGCATCACTGAATTCCTAGGAATTACTGCAGAGGAGGAAGCACACAGTTTTTCAACTTCTAGCATCTGTGTCTATTTGAAAACCAGAAGCAATTACGAATATGTCTGCTTGTCTCAATGAATGATTTTAGAGGCTTTTGTAAGCCAAGACCTTCAAAATATTAACAAAACGCTGCTTCAGGCAAATAATAATGCCTGGCAGATGTATCTCAGGACCTGTCAAACTCCAGTAAACCTTGGTTCACATGGTACACAGGCAATGAGTTTCATTTTTGTAGACACCCAAGCAGAAGAAACTTAAGCCAAGAAGAAAGGATTAGTAATCTAAGGATGAGGGCAGGACTCCTTTATCATATATTGTTCCAGAACTGTATGGTCTTCTTTCAGTTCTCAGAACCACCAGTGCTTCAAGCATGAGAGCTGCTGAACTTCCTCAGCTTTGTCTCGGAGATCTGTGACCTTGCTAGCACAGCTCCTCCTTTATACATGTCAAAGCACCTGTGAAACAATTCCAAATCAGCACGGTGGGGTTTCATAGCCATGCTGCACCAAGAGAAACAGTGAAACAGATCTCTGGCTTCTTCAACCTATTATCTCCCCTGGGAGATAATATATCTCTAATTTATCTGAAACCAACTGCTTCATTAAAATTGGCAGGCATATGAAGAGGACTCCTGAGGACAGTTTCCATTACACTCTGCAACATACAGAACTTGAGTTTTTTTCTGAATTTACAATGAAATGAAATATTATATTTATGATGAGGTCGTTCCATAATTTTGGGGTGTTTTTTTATTAAAAAACCCTCCTATGTTTGGCAGGGTGTCTAAAGCTGACATCAGCAACATCTGGGAGCACAGAGTAACACCTCACAGATGCTGAGCAACAGTCTCACTGAGGCTAATGGCAAAGACGTTTGTTCATTGCGTACAAAAATTAGGCCCCCAGCCAACATTTTCCCATTTGAAGTTAGGCACTGCAGTTGCTACTGAGTACCACAAACATGTTCCAAATGTGCCTGCAACAGCATTACATTTTTCAGAAATGAAAGAAAATCTTCTGCAGTTAAGTATTACTGCCCTTTTTATCCAACCTAAAAAGTTTAGAGCAAAGGCAAATGGAAATTTGACAGATTTGTCACACAGAAAGGCAATATCCCTGCTTCTTCAAGAATTCTTGACACTACCATGCCTTGCCCCCTGCCAGCAGCTGAGAGAGACCCTACAATCACCCACTCTTGGGCAGTTACTGAGTTTTGGGGAGGGAGTACATTTGGAAATTAATGAGGAAAAGTAACTCCTAAGTGCAGCGGGTTCATCTTCCTTTTTAAGCATTTTGCTGATTCTGCTGTCAGCCCTAAATGCCACCTTATCAGCAGACTGAGAAGTCCACTCCCTAAAGTTTCTTGCATGTGCACTTACTGTTCATTATTTCTCTCACAATGCTCGATTCAACATTAAATTAGCCTCACAGACAGAAGGTAAATAACTGTGAGTATTTTTTGGTTTGAAATGGGAAAAATCATGCTTCTGAGATAACACAACAAACATCAAACAAAATGGTCGGTTGTATACACCAGCTGAATTTAAGGTCACCTCTCAGAAAAGGTCATTTTCACTCCATTTGCAAAAAGTTAAGATGTGGCCTGTGTTCCTAACATAATAATCCAAAGACCCCCAGTGAACTTATTCCATTTCCAGAGAATGAGATATAGGAGCCTTACTGCCTATAAGGAATTCAAAAATTGTTTCAAACGCCACCGATGTGTCAAGCCCTGAGCCTAGAAAGCAGAAAGCCTTTATTCACAGCAGTTTTGGGGGGAGCGTGTCTGTGTGCTAAGAAGGTGGTCTGGCTGATGCTCTGAGACAGCAAAAGCACGAATACCTGGGATTTATGTGAAATGCATTCCAATGTAGCATGGAGACAGAGTCGGGTGTTTGCAATCTCAGACAGGGGGTTCAAAGTCAGTAGGGGCCTTGAAAGCCACAAAGCACAACAACCTGGACAAAATGCAGAAGAATTTCAGGCATATGAAGTCTGGACAGGAAGGAGGAGGGCAGCATGTCCTTCTTGAGAGGGGGACTAGCTAAGGGAGAAGGGATGTAGCTACACAAGGGAGGCAGGTTCTGTGTTTCAGAGGAAAAGCCATGACCTCAAGAGGACTCCTGAGCATATCAAACACCTGAGAACCTGTGAGAGCAGTAAGCGAAGGGAGACAGAGAAATGTGTACAGTATTTTATTATTTCCTTGTGCTGAAAGTAAAAGGAGATAGTTCTTCTAAATCTTTCCATAAGCATGTCTGTATGTTTTAGCCATATGCTTGACTAAAACCCTAAAGAAGTACATTATAAATCCAGAGCACCTACAGGGAAAATCTCCTAAGCTATAAAGCGACTTAGTACCAGATCTGGTAACTCAGGGAAGCTGAGCTACAGGTTGCTCTTCTTCTGCAGGGTCCAGAGACAGGGATCCTGTGTCCAAAACTTCATTGGTTCTGTAGTCTATTCAGATAAATGTCTTTGGGAGAGGGCAAGACCCAACTGGGAGATGCCTCATGAGTACCTGAGCAGCAAAGAGCTCTTGGCAGTGTGAAAGCAAAGCCCCACCAAGAGCTTTCCAGTGAGGCTTTGCTTCTGTGAACTGCGGTTTGTGTCAGCCAGTACAGGACCAGGCTTCACACTGGGACATCACATGATGCTGGAATATTTTCCATTTCACAGTATAGCTCTTTTGAATTAACATGGTCCGCTGAGTCCTCTTGGAGAAACTGCTTCCCAGATACAGAATTCCACTGCAAGGCCCTTCAGTATCTGTGAAAGAGGAATGTTGTAGCTAGCTTGACTGCTTTTAAAATTTCAACCATCACTTCAAATGCCATAAAATTGGCCTTTTCCCTCTTGTGAGCACAATTCACTTGAGGGCACTGAAGCAAGGCAAGATTGTATTTGTGCCTGTGTATTGCTCATTCAGGTGATCAGGGGAAAAATCACACTCCATTGGTGATGTGTTGGATCCTACAAGGTATGAAAATCACAACACACACCGCACAAACATGCTGTTTGCCAGCTTCCATCATGCTCTGTTCTTACACATGAGCTTTATAACCTCTCTTGTGCACACCAGTATCCAAAGGTGTGCAAACTGGTGCAGATTTAGAAGTAGATCCCTGCACATATGTAAGGTGAGGCATGCAGAAATATAGGACAGGTAATGCTGTCAAATGTCCCCATGCTGTTCTACATAGTACTAAATGTAAGATGAGATCAGATAAATATATTTTTTAATGAGAATGGCATTTCCCCCATTATAAGCACAGTAATTCATCTTACTCTATTTTTGTCCCCAAACCTGCTTTACAGGATGGGATTTCCCATTTTATAACCTGACAGTCAGCATTGATTTGTTTGTTTTTCTTAATGGGCAAAACTGTTGTACTGATGCACCCTGGTGCTGGGTGATATTAACAATCAGTGGTTCATGGCTGACACTTGAAAGCAGGAGCTTTAAGTGATGGATTAAACTTGTCATTCAGAAGCTCCATTCTGCTTTTATCTGTGGCATGCTCTGTCCTTGATAAAGATTCTCACCAAATAAGAAAAAATGCTCAGGGTACTCAATAACAAAAGAGGAAAGATGAATCTGGATGAAAGTGAAAAAATATTTCATACAAGTGGTGACTCATCTGTTTTTATTTTCCATGCATAATTCCAGGGATCTGTAGATAGCTGTGGCTAGGGAATAACCTATGAAAAAGAAGCAGCTTGGCTGAAATTGAGAACCAAATTTGCAATCAGGCACTTAATTAGAACACAAACACTGTCAAATAGTAACATTATCACCTATAATTGGTCCAACAGAAAGAAACACTAATTGTGACATTAGAGGATAGAATGCTTTCAGGCAGGATCTCTGTTAAAATGCAAACACTAATTGACATGATGAGGAAGACAAAAATCCAAGGTAATAAAAGAGGCTATTATGCTTTATCTTGGCAAATGGAAGGCTACTTTAGAAACACTCAATAGCTAAAGAAAGGGCAGGTGGCTTAAGCAAAGCAGTAAATGAAATAATGAGCATTGTTGATTCACTGCCTTTGTCTCAGGGAGCCAGAGTGATTACAAAGTGATGAGCAAGAGCCACAATCTACTTTCTGCCTCATTAGTGTAAATCCAAAGTAGCTTCATTGAAGTCGGTACAGTGGATATTTACAGGCTTTCAGGTCTGGCCCCTCACTTACAAGCTCCGGCAAGGCAGCGAGTAAGGAAATCAGCCCATGCCTTTCATGAATGGGATGCTAATTGATCAGCGATTGTTCAGCCTAACCCTAGTGCGGGAAGATCTACCACAGCACAGGCTGGGCTCTCAGCTGGATCCTGGTGGCCTAGGTGCCTGTCAAGCAGTTTAGCTCAGCAGGCTTAGGAAGCAAGACTGCACTACATGGACGGACTAAAACCGCATCTCCAGAAGGTCTGCTCTCTTCCTGCACAGTCCCAAACAGAGCGTGCACCACCAGTCCCATGCCAGCTCCCTCTGTGTTCTTCCTTCCAAACTGACATGTCTAGACCCCGCAAATTTTATCTAGAAACAGTCCCCATCCTCAGCTCTCTCTTTAAAATAGTTGTGTACAGACACTTTGCCTTGAGGCCTTGCCACAGCACCTTGGATCTAACATCACACCCAGAGTACAGGTTACAGATGACTTGTAGTGGGAATTCAGTGGAACAGGGAAAACATAAATGGCATCTCCCTCTGTACACCACCAGGTGTGCCAATACTCAGCAGTCACTATTTTTTTCCAAAATCTAGCTAAAAAACATTGTTCCTACATATGATCTCCTTGAAGATAGCTTGGCTTTGTTCCTCAACAATAATTTTTCTCCTTTTGCTTCGGTGACACTCTTAACATGCCTGTCCAAATCAAGATCTCCACATCTGGCTGTGGTGGAGCCTTCCCAAAGCAGTGTTACCTAAGGAGCTGACTGTTTATATTCTCAGCTACGTACAAGCAGAAGTGCTAGAGCAAAGCAATTTCTGATGCTTGCTCAGTCTATTATAAACCCATCTTTCACACACAGTACTCCATTTCCAAGAGTCTTCTGACTGATTTTGAGGCTGCATGGTATTGCTCAGGTCTATTACCCCAGTAATATTTCCCAGGAAGTTCTGGCAAAGGTTTGCTAGACTGTGGATATGTGAAATTTACTGGGTCTTTTCCAACATCTAAACAGTAGAAATTAGATCCCAAACAGGTAATACATTTTTCCTGGCATTAATATTTTAATGCTTGAGGTTTATGAGTCTTTCATCAGCAGAATGTGCCTTCCATGGGTGTCACACCCTCACCTCTCACACCCCACTGTGTTTCCACGGAAGTCCCCTGTCTGACTTGTTCTCTTTCACTTTTTTGCTGATGCTGAAATGCAGACCTACCAATGTGACTTTTTCCCTCCACAGTAAAGGTTAGCGCTGTATTTAATCCCCCCCGCATCCTTTGAGACTACCTTGGTTTTCCTCCACTTTTCAAAATTAATTGCCAGCGACAGAGTCAATTCATTAGCTAAATTAAAAACCTGGGAAGCATATTGCCCAGATCTGCTGATCCCAACCTATCACAGAGTTGAACAAAGTATTTCCTTACCTGGCCTTCATTAGCAGCTGTATTGGCCAGGCTTCTATTCCTTTCCAATTGTCTGTACTACTCTCCCTGTTAAAGACCAATTAAAAAAAGGAGATAAAAAAGCAGGCCAGCAACTCAACCACTGGAGATCCCTCATTGATTTCTTTGCCTCTCTTCATGCATTAATGGGTCCATTTTCACATTTTCACTTTTTCTCTTTCAAAGTATTAACAGCTGTTCCTGTGCCATTTAAAGCCTATTAATAAAGACACCTCTTCATTTCAGTTTTCAACTCTAACTTTCTTGTGGTTTGTGGGAATGAAACAAAGTAATACAGTGGGAAAAGTACACATCTACATGCTTTGATGCACTACCTAATTTCCTTGGGACTGGTAAATAAGAGTCTGTTAGCTGCCACTAGTCTCAGAACCCTACTTTTAAAATTTTTGCTCATCAAGCATATGCAGATAATTTCACTGAGTGCCATGTGTGCCTTAGGCATGCAAGGCTGCATCACCACCAAAAGCAGGCAAAGACCACCCTCCCATTGTCTTGTCTCCAGGCACCTCAGGGCTTTTTCCATATTGTCCCCAAGGGAACATCCCCTCTAGAGGTGGCAGAGCCATTTGGGTCTGTACAGCACCTGCACTGGTGACACTGACCAGAAACAAATTCCCATGCACCCAAGTCAGGCACATCATAAAACCTTCTCCTGATCAACAGATTTTTGGGGGGGCAAATGTAGTACAGAAGGAAAAGCCTGAAAAGATAAAGTAGCTGATTCCACTCCAGGCAACATCACCCAGAAATATGAAAGCAGAGTGTGGAAGAAGGCTGCAGTGTGCCACCATACATTTTTTATCTAATTCTCAGAAAAGATCAGAGAGCAAAGGCTCCAGTCATGCCAGCCTGACTTATCACTGGGGCCAGCTTTAACTTCCTAGTTAAGATAGAGGTCAATGAGGTGCCCATATAATTTCCAAAATAAAGAGTAAATTTGAGAAGACATGGTCTCTCAGCAAGATGGTGAGCATAAAGGAATCAATTAAATTGTTCTGCAACTTTATCTGTAACAAATTATTCTGTACATTAGTTGAAAATCTGAACTGTGCCCAGGGTCTACCCAGTTACACTCAATAGGAGACTTACTAATCACTGAAATGAGCCTAAGCATTAGGCTCAAATTGCTTGAATCCCAGAGGAAAATACTGAGAACTGAAAACTGTGGCAGTCCCACAGCAGCAGCTTCATTTGATGGAAATCTGATTGATCTGTGCAAGCAGGAAAAAAGCCCGTACTAAACTGATTGTAGAGATTTTTAGAACGTTTCCTGTGGCCAGCATACAATAATCTGCAATAACAGACATTCTCACTAGCACATGATACTGTGGCAGAGTAGGAGTCCAAAAGAACATGGTGAAGAGAGCAAATTTGAGGATGTAGTTCCCAGTCCAGGGTTGTGCACGTTTATAAGGCTATCCACTGGAGTAGAAGAAGAGGTGGAATGAAAAGACAGGAGCACAGGATTAATTCAGTCCACTTAGCATTTATTTCCAGTAAGTAATCTGAGCTCAAAGGAATAGAAGCATACAGATCAATTTGAAATCCTTCTGCACTGGATTGTATGTCACAGAACACTTGTATGCACTTCAGTTTGTTTCCAGTTTGTGGTCCAGTGAAGCACCAGGCATAATACAGCGTTCTGACTGTTGTGGCAGGAAAGTTGTGATTAGAAGAGAGAGTCCTGTGGAGGTGAACTGTGAACTGTGAACTATGGTGAACTGTGGTGGCTGAACTGAGCCAAATTCCTGCTCTGTCTGGACACTCGTGCTCATGTCCCACCCTGGACTCACTCCCTGGAGGAGGGTTCCAAGGGCTGGCTGTGCATGCATAAACAAAAGGGTGAGAAAAATCTGGTTTCCTTAAGAGGCCTGCACCATGTTAACTATGAAAGGAAGTGGGTCAGGGCCCCTCACTCTCTCTTTTCCCCTCTCTTTCATTCTCACTGTTCGTCCCAGCTCTGAACCATCTACATGAACTGGTGATATTCTCTGTTCTCTCTCTTTTCTCCACCTTTATTTCTCTTCTCCCTTGCTTTGCTTGGGCAAAGCACGGCTGTTGTATTCTATTCCATACTCCATGGTGTTGTGGGAGTGGGGAGCTTGTGGAACTGTGTTGTGACTTGTCAGCCAGCACCTTTGAGAAGTTCCTTTTGAGGACTTGAAAGTGTATGGAAGTGTACAGTACAAAATTAAAGGCTTGTTAGCCACCACATGGAAGTCTATTGTACAAATTTAAGGGCTCATTAGTCAACACCTTTTGAGTCTCAATAGTGGGCTGGTTGCTGGAGTTGAATGACTACAGAGTAAAGAACAAGAGTTCCCTAACCCATGGCCTGGTGTCTTTGTTCAGCCTGGTGAGAATTTATAACAAACATCACGGCCGTACCAATGGGTCCTGACACATCCCTCCCTGCACCCTCTTCTTTAATTAAACAAAGAAAAAAACAAACAAGAAAAAAACTTGTTGCACATCTGGTTCCCTGTGCTATGTGAAGTTTTTCTCCCTCTCAAACACTCCCTGGTGCCTCCTCCCCAGGAAAAGTCTTTTTCAGGAGAAACCCTCTTTTTCTAGAGAATGGTTTTTAAGAGAAATGGATGCACATGACACAGTCCATTCCAGGATAGGCACAGTTGCTAAAAGCTTTCCATGTCCTGGATCAGTGATTTCCAGGACCAGCTCCTGGGTCCACATACATTGAGGCTCCTGACAGCTGTGTTTCGTGGAGGTAATTCAGGTTGAATCCTGTGTGTCCTGATTACCCCCGCAGGCCCAGCAGCAGAGACGGTCACGGTGGGCTGGTTTGAGCAGCTGCTGCCCTGGGCTGGGGGCAAATGCTGTGTCTGTATTGCTGCTCTTTTCTCCCTTCAGGGGCCTGGTCAGGAACACAAGCTGTTTTCCCTGAACATGACCATGGTGGCTGAAGACAGATTCTCCTTGTGATGCCATGATGATTTTTTGCTTTTTCTTTTATACCCCTTTTATACACTCTCTTATATAGCTTTTATGTATTCTTAGTGCTTTTAGCCCACACACTTATAATTCTTTAAGTTTTATAACTTCCCATAGACCCAGTATTCCGTTAAGCCAAGAGACCAAACACTCTGGGAACCCCAGACACCAAGGTCCTCTCCAGAACACATTCTGTAAGCAAAGATAGGCCCCATCCAGGGGGAGGGTTCCATGATGAGGGGTCTTGCTGGAGTCCCTCACTGGGGAATCTTTGATAGATATGCTAATTTTGCAAGGCCTATAATTGTATACACATCACATTGTGCAGGGCCATTTCTTCAGTGGGCATTTCGGGGTGCATTTCAATGTGCATTTCGGCACACCTAAGGATCCTTAAATAAATATGGAGGTAAAACCCTTTTTCCCTCTTAACTGTGTTTAGCTCTCCTAATTTTAAGACCAGGAAAAGGCATCACTTGGGGCACACCAGCCAAGCTGTGGAAATGTCTCTGGCAGGCCTGCTGTGCCAGCTTTCAATCCCCAAGACGCTGGAATTAAGGCAGGTCCAAGAGAAAGAACAGCTTTTGATTTTGAGTGACTGCTTTAATTGCTGATCCTGAGCAATGCCATGATTAAAAGAGAAGTGATAGTTAAAAATCTGCCCTTTTCACAAAGAATGCAGGAACTCAGAGACCTTTGCAAAAGTCTCCTTTGGTTCTTTAACGCTCCAGCTATTACTATACTGACATGGCACTAAAGCAACCACCCAACTTCAGCTCACTAGTAAATACGAAGGATGGAGGAAGATAAATGTCCTGCTTTGACAGAAATGCCTTTTTGGACCCCCATAGCTACCAGTGGATGAACTGTCCTGGGCAACTTGTTCTAGGTGAGCCTGCTCAAGCAGGGGAGTTGGACCAGAGGACCTCCACTGATCCCAAAAGCCCATCAGTGGACGTCACCGTGCTGAGCGATGCGACAGGACAGGCAGGGAGCCTACAGCTGGAGCTGTGGCTTTGGTTCAGAGACTCCTGAAAGCTGGTGTGTCCCAGCCCTTGCCCTGCCCTTCTCCAAGCTGTGGGTAGCAGTGGAGGCTCTCTGGCCCCCCAGAACTGTATCCAGTGACTACCACCCAACGGGTATCCTTGCTTGTCCAGGTTATGTCCTCCCTTGGGGTCCCACACCTGCATGGTGATACTCATGGGACAAGTGAGCACAGCTCAGCCAGAGCACAAGGTTGCCTTTCCTTCCAAAACCCATCTGGTGAGCAGCAAAGTCGTCCTCCATTGCCAGACATGGCCACTGGAGGCCCTTGCTTGGGATCAGCCTGCAAGAGCCAAGATGTGCTCGCAGAGCAGCCCCACAGCAGAAAGGGCACTGGAGATCTGCCACCCAGCCCCAGCAGCCTGAGCGTGGCAGAGCTGGGACTCTCTGCCCTCCTGGGCTCTCTGCCCTGCACAACAGCATTTTTCCCAGTGCCACTGGCAAGGACATGCTGGTGTTCCTGGCGACTCTCCAATTCCTCTGCTTGCTGAGAGGCACCACAGACCCTTCCTCCCTCCCAAACAAGTTCACTCCACTAGCGACACATCCCTGGCACCCCAGACCAGCTGGAGGGCAGCCATTCTCACCTTTGCCAGGTCCTCAACCAGGTTCCCCAGACTCTTGGCACTCTATGTCCTCCACTGGGTAAGACAGAATGAGTGGAAGAAGGGGAGCAGTGATGCCTCTGCTGCTTGGCTGGGGGAGCAGAGGTCAGGGACAGAGCCCAGAGCAGAGACACTGCACGGCAGCAGCTCAGCTCCTTCTCCAGGGGTTAGATGCTTGGCAGATAGGTCCTGTGCAGTGGGAAGGGACAGGGAGAGAGCTGGATAAGCCCCAAGCTGCATCTCCTCTCTTCTCAGGCAGCTCTGACACCTGCCCCCAGCTGCAGGGCCACCTCTGCCCAGCTGGGGAGCTGTGTTCCCCTGTCTGGCTGCTCCTGGAGAATCTCCCAGCTTACCCGTCTAGTGTTCCCATCCACAGCTCCTTCAGTGCTCAGGAGCTGCAGGAAGAGAGGGGAACCAGTGCCAGGCCCTGCTGCTCCCCCAGCCCAAGGGCAGATATGCCTGCACAGCCCTGCCCCCTGGAGAAGGACACAGGGGCAGGGCAAAGCCCCATGGTGGGGGCAGGACAGAGGTGCTGCCCAAGCCATGGCTCCCTCTGAGCTGCCAAACAGCAGCTTTTACCCTTCCCTGCAGGGGACCAAAAGGTGACATGGGGATGTAGGACATGGAAATGCCTCCATCCACTCCCTGCCCAGGGAGGCAGAGGCCATTCCCAGGATGGAGTGTGCATGGCTGGGAACCCCTCCTGCCCTACCATGGGATGTGGCACCACAGCTAACCCAGAAGTGGCACTGCAGGAGCCAGTGGGCCAGATGAGGATGATGGAGGTCCCATCCTCATCACTGCCTTCCTCCTGCTCGTCCTCTTCCTCTTCTTTCTCTGCCACTGCCTCCTTCCCGCTGCTCAGCACCCACAGCTGGCCCAGGGCCAGTCAGGGCTGTGGGTTCGGGGTGATGCTCGGCTGCAGAGAGGAGAGGCAAGCAGTGAGCTGCAAGTGGCCTCCCTGACGTCCCTGTGAGCAGAGCCCTGGCATCAGTGTTGGGATGGACTGGTGCATCCAGCACTAGGGTGCTGGGACTTATGCCAGGGCATCTCTGCCCTGTCCCAGAGCCAGGGATAGGGCCCTACTGGTGGGTCATGATGAGACTGAGACCCAAAGTCATTAAAACTGAAAAGTGAAGGATTAGGGTTCACATGTTGAGCAAGTTGATCGAGTGGTTTGTGAAATAAGAACAGCTGGGGGAAAGCAAGGGTATGTCCAAAGCATTTGCAGCCAGAGAAATGACGGTCTCTTGGATGAGCTTTGAATTAGCTCACCTCTATGAAGCTAAACACAGCACAGAAGTGCCTTTTTTCGTATTAACTCTATTATCTAACTAATCCTTCAGCAATTGCCCTGAAGTTCCTTCCTCAACGCTTCTGTACAGAAAAGATCATGGTTCCCTTTTCTAGCATCGTGCCTGCAATTACACTCTGTGGCATCACAATTATGGAGGCATTACAGTGTGGTTCTGCTCCACAGTATCTGTATATTAACATTACTTTGATATAAGCACAAGAATAACTGCACGACAGAATAATTGCACTCTAATGATTATATAGTTAAAGTACCTGGATTATAAAAATATACATGCATTAAGTATCAAACTAAAGAGATAATAATAAGTCATTAATTCATATAGGCAACTTCCAGAAATATGAATGAGTTATGATTAGCTATCCTAAGGCACAGCACTAATGTAATTACAGTAATTATATTGTATTTATGAAGGGTAAAAAAGGGGAAATTGTTGCATGAACCTTTCTTAAGGCTGTTGTTTTCATGCTGAAATGAAAGAATTTTGATCTGTTTTTTAGAATGACTTATACTCTACGATTTCTCCCCCCCTACTTCTCATCTTTTTTTTTTTCTTTCTCTACAGAGGAAAGACATGCAGGGTTGTTTTATGGACGTCAGCCTTTAAGGAGGTAAGGAAGGAAGCCAGGAAGGAAAGGAAGGGAAAAAAGAAGAAAAGGAAGGATGGGAAGGGAGGACAGAGAGAAGGAAAGGGAAAGAGAAGGGAAGGGAAGGAAGAAAAGCGGACAGGTCTGTCCATCATTGCCGGCACAGAGAGAAGAGGCGGGGAACGGGACCCCAGAGCCCCTCACCACACGGGGGTGGCAGCCGGGCTCGGCGCCCGGTGCCCGCCCCCAGCCCCTCCGGGCCATGTGGAGGTGCGGCTCCAGCCCTGCTCTTGCCGGAGCGCCGGGTCTCCCNGGGTCTCCCCCTGCGGGCAGCAAGCGGCCGCTGCCCGCCCCCGTTCCCGGGGCCCGCGCGTGTCCCAGCGCCGTCCCCGGGTACCGCGCACCCCCAGCCAGGCTCCCGGCGCCGCCGGGCCATTTTTTTCCTCAATGAACGCTCCGCCCGCCCCGCCCCCGTGCATTTGCATAATGAAGGCTACCGGGAACGCCATTGGCTGCTGGGGGGCGCGCTCGGGCGTGACGTCAGCGCTCGCTGGGTAATGCCTGCGTTGTGGCGGGTAGTTGGAGCCGGCAAAGCCCGCGCAGCGGCGGCTCCGGGCGCACCGACCGGCGGCGGCCCCGATCTCTCTCCGCGGAGGACC
>VXBT01004741.1:128742-280205 GCA_013400235.1 Oriolus oriolus
GAGACGGGGCGCTGCCGCCCCCCCGCGGGTCATGGCTGGGGGCAGGCTGCCCGCCCGCCTCCTGGCCGCCGCCTGCCTCGCCTTGAGCTTGGCTCCAGGGGCGGCGGGACCGCGGGACACCCCCGGTCTTTCGCGGCTGCAGAGGAGGAGCCTGGCGATGGACTTCGTCGTGCCCTCGCTGTTTCGCACCTACCTGCGGGAGCTGGTGCTGGGGCCGCCGGGGCGCGCCTCTGNTGGGCGAGGGCACCGTGCGGGACGGATGCGCCGGCGAGCCGCCGCCGGGCTCCGGCGGGGCGCACCTGGAGTTCAACCTCACCGAGCTCTTCGCCTGGTGGCTCCGCGCCGGCGACGGGCGGCTGCGGGTGCGGCTGATGCCCGAGCGCCGCGGCGCCCTCCCGGGCAGCGAGCGAGGGCTGTCGGCGGCCATCCGCGCCGCCCGCCCCCGCCTCCTCTTCCACGTCTCCGCGGCAGGTGAGCCGTGCGTTGCATGCCGCGCACCGCGCCGGGCAGCGCCCCTCGCCCGCTCCCGCGCAGCCCCCGCCGTGTCCCGGCGGTGCGGTGCGCCGTCTCCGCCGGGACACGCGTCCAGCGCCCCACTCCGTCCCGGTCACTGACAGCCCCGCGGATGCGGGCAGCGCAGCTCCACCGAGCAGTCGCGCCTTACCCTCACGGCTTGTCCCTAAGGGCTGCGCTTTACCGGTGCGAAATGTATCGAAGGGCTTTGGTGGGGCCAGGAGGACTATTTTGAAAGTGATGAGGGATTTTTACGGAACGCCAAGGGTTCCTATGTGCTAGAAAGCCGCAAGCAGGACCCAAAGGTTAAAGTGTCATTAGTCGAAGGACGGCAAGATCAGGTTCTTTGAAACTTAAAAAATGTCATCCTAAAAAGGGATGCTTCCTCAAAGTGCTGCAAGTGTTTTCAAGGTTATGTGCAAGCAGACCGGGGAGCAGCACAAACATCTCCAAAACTGGGTCTGGTTCCCGACATGAATGCTACTATCACTATTATTATTGGCTGTTGATATTAATAATATTTACTCTTATTTAAACATAAAAGATAAGGGCTGATTGACATTTCTATCCATTTTAAAACCCCAAAGGATCCTTAGTGAACTGCCCTGTATCAGCCACAGTACAAGAAGAAGTTGTACGTCTGAGGAGGCTCATGCAGCACTGGTACTTGTGTGAAGAGACAACCTGGCTTAGAATTTTGGTTCTGGTGGGCGGTGATTGGCAGTCACGGTTTGGGGCAGCTCCTTTATCTCAAATCAGAGCTCTGTTTTGGGCCGGTGATCCAGAGAAATATCCATTCGGTGTGTGCATTGTACCTTTAACAGAAGCTCTGATTCAGCCTTTCCTACTAGAAGAATAATACCTAGAGGACTGCAGGTCCAAATAATTTGTCACAGTGAGTTAAGTTAGGTACCTTTTATGAAGCTTTGTAGAAGTCAATGGTGTGTTCCTGAGTAGCCACCTACTTAATGGACCACAGAATACACTTAAGTAAATTCACAAGAGGAGAGAGAAGTCAGTGCTGGGCTTTGAATACAAAGTTGGAGCAACTGATTTTTGATGCTAATCTGAAAAAATGGGATAGCCATCTGAAGAACTGCAAATGGAACCTGTCTCCTTCCTTGCTGCCTGAAATGAAAATCAAAGCCGACTGTCAGGGTAGGCTGTGTGTGTGTAATTCCTACAGCTGTGGCTAAAGTGAGGTACCCAGGTTAGCTCTTCCTGTGTTGGATCTGGCAGGGATAATGCAGAGGTGCTGTCCACCACAAGGTGGCTAGGTGAGGCCAACACCGCCCCCCCACCTTCCAGCAGGTCTTGTCTTGCTACACTGCCGTAAAGGAAGAATAATTAAAAATTAAAGACACCGAAACCTACTGTCTCCTTTTCTTTCTGTTCGGGGAATTTGTTGTGATTAGCCCTTGTTTCAATTTACAGATCTCCTCTGGCAGTGAAGCCTTAGTTCTGAATGCCATCTTTACTGAGGTGCTTACAGCAATGATAGAGCTGGAGGGCATGCATTTGTCTTCTTAGAAGACGAAGGTGTGTTTTTAACCCGAGGGAAGGGTATACATAAGAACTAACAGGTTCTCTGATGTGAATACAATTCAATGGAGCTTTAACCAAAGCTAGTAAAACTCAGAGACTTTGTCTGTTGTCTCGCTGTTGAGAAGAAATGCATGCTTTTCCAGATCAGTAGGAAGCTATGCCCCTGTAAAATCACGTCGGAGACAAAGCTCTGCTGTTCTTACAGCAACACAGTCGTGCAAAGTCAGTCAGAGGATACAGGAAAAGGAGGAGCAGATGGAAGGAATATGGACCTCCTATACCTATATCAAAGTGGTAACTTCTCCTTGCAGCTGTTCATAATCTGCAGAATCTTGGTCTCTTTCTGAATTGCGCCTCTGCTTTTTCAGCAGTGACACCTTAGCATAGTTACACTGTTCCGTGGCTTTGCCCTGCTTTTGTAACATGGGTTTGTTTAACAACATTAGGAAATCCATTCCTCCTGCTTTGCTAAGGTGCTGCTTATGCGAACACCATGTGTCACTGGCAGCCTTAAATTTGTGCTGTGTAGCCCTGTCGACAGCAGGATGTGCTGACACAGTGATAACAGCACGAACAGCATCCACCAGCCCGTCAGATTCCAGCAGTTATTGACACCATTGCAGCTAATGTGTACGGGGCTTAACTAAAGCCCTTCCTAAGGCAACTGAGCCTCTCCTTCATTGCTTAAGCGAATTGGAAATGGATTTCAAACAACACAATCCTCCCATCAATGATGGAAAGCTGCTTCACTTATGTTGGCATACTGGGCTTTTTTTTCCCTCTTATCTGCTGGAGATGCCCAGGTTTGCAGTACTCCCAGAAAAATGTATAATTACCTTGCTAAATTATTTTTACCACATTATCCTCCACGTGAATGGAGAATGAATTATAGTTTAGGATGAGAAAAAAATGGCAAGGGGATTAATTCCCCCTGACCTTAGAGGTGACAACAGAGCCCTGTAAATAATGCTTTATTCTCTTTAACTTACACTTCCGTTTGCTGGCTCAAAGATAAATTTAACTGGAGTGAACCTTTTCCTTTTTTAACAGCGTGTTTGCACAAAGAGTAAAGCACTTTGTCTCAGTCTGGTACTGAACAATTAGTAAAGGATGTACTTATGCGCTACTGTTGTTTAGCAGACAAGCCATAAAGTTCACAGGAATTTCTACAGGGCTCTCCTGCAAATATCCTTGATGCTGGATTTCTCTCATACTCATCCTTGTGGGAACAGAGCATCCTGTAAGAAAAAGCTTCCATTTAGAGAAACTGTGGTCCTCAGCCCATCTACCATTTCTGTGTCAGCTTGGCCTTTTCAGAACTGGGTACAAGAGAGTTTTCCTCTCTTGGAAATGCTTTCAGATTTAATACTGTTTTCTTAGCCTTCTCCCAGTGCTTCTCTGGAACAAAAAAATCAAATTAATTTGAATCTTTTCTGTATGAAAGACACACAACAAGAAATGCAGAGGAAGAGAGAAAGAAGCTTGGACAGGAGTGCAGTGCTGCAGACCTCCTGTACTTGAGGTGAACCTCTCAGCTACCAGGTTGCTGTTGACTTTTCTCTCATTGTCTATGGTTTTGCCTGGAAGCTCTGCTGTGCCTCCAAGGAAACTCTTCCCAAAAGAATTTCATGAAAACCAGTACATTACTGTGGGGAACTGAACAGCCAGCGTGAACATTACTGTCAGGAGATTTTCAGGCCAGCTTTAGTTCTGGTCTTACAGGATTTGCTGTATTGTGTTGAACCCCACAGTGGATCTCTGGAGCAGTGTACTCTGGACAGGTTATTGAGCTTTCTTGGGGGAAATAATCCAAGAGCCCTTCCACCCTAACCCTGCACTCATACTTGGATTTTTTTCATGTTAACCTCACAGGTAACCAATTTTCTCACTATAGGGCACCTGAGCCACAAATGTTGCTAAATAGGTTTCTTGTGAGTTTACCCAGGAAGTTTAATAAGCTGAAATGGCCATAAAATAACTTCCCATGAAAACTAATTGCTACTTACATATGCAAAGGTGGGAAGTGTATGTTAAGAAGGGGCATACAGGGTTGAAAATGAGTCATTCTTTCCTCTAAAGGTCAATGTACTTTCATTCATGAAATAGATTTAACATTCCAATTATATTTTTTAAATAGCAATGCATAACTTTTCATCCTCTGGCTAGGCGAAATATTACTCCTGCACTGTGGCCTTCATCTAAAATTTTATTAACTTGCCGCATGTATTCTCCCTGAAACTCTCTGCATTCACTACATACCAATGCTATTATAATGCTGAGGCAATTAGGCTTTACATCTTTAGGGGACTGCTGCTGTACACCTGAACTCATTTGCAGGAGGAACCCTTTGCCTAAAGATTAGGAAGAACTTCAGACTAGATAAAAATGTGGTTTTGAAAGTGGACATTTTGTAAATGAAAACCAGAGCTCCAAGCTGAAATCTGACTGTGGTGAAGTCCACAGCATTATTTCTGCATATTTTAGAGGTACCAGCATTTAATCAAGATCTCTTAGTTATATGTTTCTTTCATTATGTTTTGGTTTTGTTTTGCTGCCTCCAAAGGATAGCGTTTGGAGTTGTGTCACACTGAGCAGAAAACTGGTAAAAGATATCGGTCCCTTTGCAGTTGCTCTTTGGTTTTCTCTCATCCTCAACTGTGTGCCACACCTGAGATCTGATCTTACTCTTCTGATAAAGCAGTGGTAGAACTTAGTGGATAAGACTGAGGCGTTGCCATCGGGCTTCTGAAAGGTTTTTGTTGTAGTGCAAGTGGCTTTGCTCTTTGCTGGGGTTTTGTGCTTTGCCTCATCTATCAGGCCAGCTTTGCCAGTCCAAAGCTTAAGGATAGCGTGAGTTGCACTTCAGTTTACTCTAGACACGAAGTGTAGTGCAAATCAATGTTTTCCTGCTCTGCCCTTGGGTTGTCATGGGTACCAGTGGGCTGCATGTGGATTACCAGTTGCTAAATCACAGTGAATCCTGAGTGTGCTTAGAAGCATCTTTCCCAGTCTTTCCTGCCCTATTAGGTATGTAGCCCTTCCCTCTAGACCTCCAGTCATTGGTGCTCTCCAGAAATGTGGAGTTCACAGTGCCTCTTCTTGAACTGTAAATGCCTCTTGAAGAGGAAACCAATTGTTTAGTGATGGGGTTTGCCTGGCTTTCTGGGCAGTATGATCCTTGATCCTACTGCTGTCCTGCCTGTTCCTGTCCAAGTCACTTTCCACTCCATCAGAACTAAGAAAACTCAAGAAAACTCATAGCTTATGACTCTTTACACTCATCGTGCCCTGTTTCCATGCTGACCACAAAAATTTGGCTTGCAAAGCCACGAGGCTTTCATAATAAAGCCACCGGGATTTGCAAATTTGTTGCCGATTATTTGAGAGATAATGTTAGAAATGATGCTCAGTCTTTGAGTGGTTCACAGAAAGTGTGATGCAATCACATGGTTTTGTTTTCCCAGAGTTTTGCGGTGTTGCTGATCCTCAGTGGGAGCCAGGATTATACACAATGTAGTTATGATTTCTAGGTCTGTTTTCTGCAAATTTTGTTTACTTTTAGGCTCATTGTTTTTATGAGTGTTCTTATTCATAAGCGTGTTCAGTAAAATAGCCATAAACAAACACCAAAAGGGGCACAAGTAACAATTCATTATGTTTGAATGAACATTTATGGCACATTGAAAAAATATGTTTTCTCTAAACTTGCTCTTCTTTTATTTCCACATCCTTAAAAACAGGGAATAAAGACCTGCAGTAAAGAAGTGCACAGGGAAACTTAAGTGCTTTATTATACGAAAGTGGAGACATTCTTCAAAATCAAAGGCGGTTATGCAGTGTCTGAGTGAATTGGATCCTGAAGTAATCTGGTCATTTGGTTCACTGCACATCTCACCTGAACATTACACGATAGGAAATAAAATGTGTGTTTGTGACAATGTTTGTGAATTAGCCAAAAGAAGTAGAAGAGTTGAGGGGAGATTGGCAGGATTTAGCACTTACAAAGTTCCCAGCTAAGCGAGCCTTGTCTTAATAAAGAAGGTCTCACCTTTTGGATACATCAGTGCTAACTCACTTGGAGTGTCGATGTTTTGAGAATCCTAGTTGCTTCACAAACAACAGCAAATTCCACAATGTGCCTGGGCATTTCCTGTCTAATTCTCACACCAAAGCATCCTCTTGGGCTACTCAGAACTCGAATACTGAGACTAAGAGATCTACTTTTTTGGCACAAGTGATTTACCTAATAGCAAACAGCAATTCAGGTTGCCTGCTTTCCAGATCTCTTTTATGTGCTGAGCAAGAGCATCTGTTTCCTGGGAAGCCACTTCTGAGCTCAACATGGTTGCTGAGACTGCAGTGCTGGGCTGAGAAAGGTCCTTCATGAAATGTGCCACATTTGTCTTCCTTCTTTAATTCAGAAAGATTTGGTTGGAGAAAAATGTCATGGAAGCATAAATGCAGATTTGATAAGTCTGACCTTTCTTTTCTTGCGAACAATAAATGTCAGAAAGCTTAAAATGACAAGCTGGAATGGCTGGAGGTTATTTATGTGTTTAAATATTTAGGCAAGAAACACATTTTGAGACTAAAGTCTAATTTACAGGAGTATTTTGATTTATAACTGAGATGGCCGAGTAGCTTCATGGTTGTCACTATCCTGCTTAGCATGGCTACTCAGAAATTCCCTGCGACAGCATAGGTGGGACTTAGATCTCTCTACTTGCAGAAGCTGTGAACTCTGTCAGTTGTAATGAAGGAGAAACACCTTCCACTGTTAGTCAAGTAGGATCTGTGCATGCTGAAGTGTTGGTTGAAGTGGTTGAAGTGTTCTAAGTGTATCCGGTAGAAAGAGCTGGTGGCTGGCTTCAAACTGACTTCAGACAAATTTCTAAGAACAGGCATTTCTTTGGCCAAAGAACTTCAGTAGGTAGCTGCAAGAACTGAGTTCTAGTTTGACTTCCAACTTAATTATCTTGCAGTACACAGCTCTGCCATTGACATCTTGCATGACATGAAATACTTCCCTTTGTGGTGGTTACTTCCTTTGCAAAGCAAGGGTTGTTTTGACTGCTTTTGAACTCTGTTGGTATAAGATGCTTTTTTTGGTGGATCACTAATGCTTTTACTTTCTAAGAGCTGGAATAAAGGCAGTAAGGTGCAGTCTGAACTCTCAGCTTTTTAAGGGAAAAGCTAGAAGAGACAGTATACCATATTGATTTATTCCCATCTCTGCACTGCTAATAGTCAAAGTACTGCTATTTCCTTCATTTCAGTGATAGCAAACTTAAGAGTTTTGGTTGATGCTACAAGAAACTCAGTTTCTCTTTTATTTTGAAAAATTGTGAGCCCTGCCTTCAGCTGTTAAAACACCACCTGTCTTGAAGCCAAACAGTCAAATTTAGATTTGAAATTTGAATACTTTGTGAGTCTTTGACCAAGATTATTTGTACCCTCATGAAAAGTGAGAATGCGATAGGCTGTGGCCAGCTGCCCATGTGCTTTTGGCAGCTGCAGCTGGGCACCATCTCCATTTGCAGTGAGGAGCTGCAGGTGTTGGCTGCTGCTGGCTAATGGGGACTGCTGAGCAAACCGAGCACTGTCTGTCCTGGCTGGGAAGGGAGAATGTTGTGGAGGCAGCAGGAGAAGGTTTATCCTTTATGGTTTCTTGCTTAAGATATCAGACATTTGAGATGTCTGAGATCTGAGATTGTTTAAAACATCAGTGGATTATCTGATTCTTCTTGGATTACAGATGGTAAAGTGGAGATACTGGGCTGAAACCTTTTAACTAGATGGTTCTAAAAATGTGGGGCATCCCCTTAGCAACTTGTCTCATCGCCTTTACAACTCTTCAGCTCAGTTTGCAAATCTCAAGAGTTTCCACTGGTATTCCAGTGTTTACATCAAGGCAGAAGAACTACCTTTCCTGCTCAAACAAGGGCATATGCTGAATCCATTTTGGACAGGGATTTTCCTGCAGTAATGCACTGTGAAGAAAGAGGTGCAGGCTCTTTCTGCAG
This sequence comes from Oriolus oriolus, assembly GCA_013400235.1. Lineage (NCBI taxonomy): Eukaryota > Metazoa > Chordata > Aves > Passeriformes > Corvidae > Oriolus > Oriolus oriolus. The sequence continues at coordinate 136,824 of VXBT01004741.1, forward strand.
GCTTCTCCCCACTTCCTTGCTGATGAGCAGCTCTCGCTCGTCTCATATCTTACAAAACCTTGTGATGAAAGAAAACCACGACTCTGTCTTCAAGTTACAAGCTGGGCAAAGGGAGAGACGGCGGACCTCTGTCAGGCGAAGAGCAGAGAACACTTGGGTGGTGAGTGAGGGGCAAAAAGCAGGATCCTGCAGTGTGCGGGTGGGAGTACAGTAGGATGTCCATGTGTGGATTCTTGTGCTATGTATTTCTCGATGTCTGTTAGGAAGAGAAAATATTAGTCTCGGTAGACATACTAGAAATGGTGTTTTTCATATCTCATACTCCTTCTAAGAATTTTATGTTATTGAAGTTTTCCTTTCAGCTCAGTTTTGAAAGGTGGTGTGGTTCTTCCGAACACAGTCGCTGTAGTGCTTGTGACATGCAGCTGAATATGTGTGACTTCACCTACTAGAAACCTGTGGTGATGCTTCAGAGCTCTGCAAGTTGCAGCAGACCTCTAATTACAACTTGTACATTGGCATTCGCCTGCTGTTTCTATTGGCCCATTGAGTAATGAGTTATCTCGGATGCATCAGAGTGTCTGGGCTTTTTATAGGCTCTTTCATGTTGCATTCTCAAAGTACTTTAAGCCTTATCACCCTAGTGACAATGCTAAGTATTATTATATCTATTTTACACAGAGATCATAGAAGCAAGGGATGGAAAAAGCATTATTTGATTATGTGGTACTGCAAGTGCTGAATAGAATTTTCTCCTATAGAGTATACTATATGGTGAAGTCTCTCTTTTTGCTTCAGCCAAAAGGCCAAGAAAGAACAAGAAATTGGAGTTGAGAGGCTCACTAGCTTGCTGGAAATAGTGCAGCAGTTATTGGCAAAACTATCTGAGTCTTCTCTGTTCCACACTGTGTTTGTGACACTTGTCTTTAAATAAATCTTGTTTTGTCACATTGCACACCTTTTGCAATACTGTTTTCTTCTTCGTTTTGGGAGCTTCTGTGATCTGCTGAGCCTCTCCCCATCTTCAGACATCACCCTGTGGCCTTTCCCTTTGTAGGGCAGTGTATGTCAGCATTACAGACTGTGATGCAATGGTTATTTCCAAGGGCTGTTTCATTATTGATGCTAATTAAACTTGAAACTAATGAGAAAGGATTACTTTTCAGGGCTGGAGAGGAGGCCAGAATAGTTATTATAGGTTAATTATTCTTCTAAAAGACTTGTTTTAAGTAACAATTCATTTTGTCAACTTTTTCCTTATATTCTACAAGAGCCTTGTTTGAAGAGGTTTCAAAATATAATTGCTGCACTGACCTCATCTAGCTCTCAATCAGTAATCTCCTTCCATCAGCAAAAGGTTAATAAAATCTTTAAGGAAAGGAATTTGGTGCCTTATCTATGTGTAGATGATTTAGAATAGGTCTCCCTGCAAGTATTTCCTATTACCCTTCTGCATGATTTCTTTGGCATACTTTTTAGATTTGAAAAATGTTGCATTCTATAAAGATTCCAAATTTAATGGTTGCTTTGCAAAACAGGTGCATTACAGAGGCAGAGAGTGAATCTAGTCAGGGCTGGCTGAGAGTTGGCACGTAAGTCAGAACATGCTTCTTTGTTCTCAAAGAACTACAGCCTGTGGTGAACCTTAAAAATCTGTCCTCAATTTGCAGGACACTGGAGTGTCCATAACATGATTAATACTTGCTGAGTAACCAAGGGAGGAGATGAGACTTGTTTTACATGGGAGCCAGGGTCTCTTTCTGGCTGGGAAGCACTGTGGCTTTTGGAGGGGAGGACACACGGTGGTCCGCTTTGCTCCTTCCCAGCTGTTATGTTCAACCTTTCTTCTTCTTGGCTCTTTGTAAAGATGAGTAATGGCTTCAGATTGTTGCAATATTGTACTACAAAAAGGGAAAGGCAGAGCTGCGTTAGTGATATTGTGAGGGCAGAAAGATGATTAAAATCATAGAATTGTGTAAGTTTGAAAAGACCTCTAAGATCACCAAGTCCAACTGTTAACCCAGGACTGCCAAGTCCACCACTAAACCATGTCGCATCTACAAGTTTTTTGAACATTTTCAGGGATGGTGATTCCACCATTCCCTGGGCAGCTAGTTCCAATGCTTGATAATCCTATCAGTGAAAAAATTTTTCCTAATATCCAGTCTAAACCTTCCCTGGCACAACTTGAGGCCGTTTCCTCTTGACCTGTCTGTTGTTACTTTGGAGAAAAGACTGACCCTTAGCTTGCTACACCCTCCTTTCAAGTGGTTGTAGAGAGTGATAAGGTCACCCCTGAGCTTCCTCTTCTCCAGGCTGAACACACCCAGTTCTTACAGCAGCTCCTCATCAGACTTGGGCTCCAGACCCTTCATCAGCTCCATTGCCCTTCTCTGGACTCTCTACAGCACCTCAATGTCTTTCTTGTAGTGAGGGGGCCTAGAACTGGACATAGCACTTGTGGTGTGGCCTCACCAGTGTGTAGTACAGGGGGCTGATCACTTCCCCAGTCCTGCTGGCCACACTCTTGCTGATCCAGGCCAGGATGCCATTGGCTTTCTTGGCCACCTGTCAAACAGGTCCTTTTCCTCTGGGCAGCTTTCCAGCCACGCTGCTGCAATACAGTGCTGCAGGGGGTTGTTGTGACCCAAGAGCTGTGACCTGGCACTTCACCTTGCCTCATACCCTCATCCAGATCCTCTGTTTTTGTGGACAGGAAGGACAGCAGTCTTTATTAGCTGTAAATGTTAGGGCAGCTTATGTGCTCCATTGACCGGTGGCCTGATGCCATCTCTCAGGGCACCTGCTTTGCAACTTACATTAAATGTGAGGGCTGCAAAGGCAAACACCCATGAGTGAAGGTGGTGCTGCAAACAGCAAGGCCTCAAATGGAACGTAGAACTTGCAGCTTAGGAAAGCCCTTACCTACTAAGTCCACATTTCAATCTCTCTTAACAGGGCAGCATTCACCAGGCCTGAGTTCAAGAAAAGAGTTACATCCTCCATCTGGGTGCTGGTATTAAGTTCAAAGACAAAACATCCTCTGAGTAATCACTCTTGCCACTGGGCTCTGCTTAGGCCAGCTCAGAGGATTTGGGATAATATTTGAAGTGCTGAGTCCCTTTTGCAATTAAGGTTTTAAATCACACAAAGACTGATCAAAAGCTCAATGTTTCCTTCTTTGCCTTACCAGCCTACTGTCCTTTATCTCTTGAAACAAAGCAGCATTAACTTTTAAGGTCTGATTCAATAACATTTTATGGATAATAATTATGACTGATATTAAGCCTTCAGCAACCAGTCTGTACAGAGACTTAATGTATTGAGGTTTATTACCAGTGTAACCTATCTTTTTACATTGGTTGTAAAGCAGGATCAACTATACTGATAAGAGGAAAGAGAAGCATCAATGAACTGTTTGCCTCTGCTTCTCTGCAGGGTGTTCATATTCTTGCCACTTAATATTGCTGGCACGGTGGGAGTTTGCTGGTGAAGAGTTTTTGTTTACAGAGTCTGTTTGCGCAATTGCGAATGAATGAATGAGAGAGTGCATGAATGAGCTACAGCAATCCTATGCTGGGGAAAGGAATCCGCTACTGGATAGACCCTGGAGACCAATTGATTGTACTTTCCGTTTTAATAACGAGTGTGAGAATGCAAAGTTGTTAGACATGAGCTCCACAGCCTTCTTTGAGGCTTATCCCAATAATGGAAGCTCTTAAATATATAAAACTTCTTTAGACACCCAATATTAGTGATTTTTTTCCCCAAAAGTGTCCCAGTTTCCTTGATCTCATCAGGATATAGTTGTATGTACATATCATAACAATGAATGGAGGTGGTCCCTAAACCAAAGCGAAGACCAGGCTGAGATAAAGAAAACCCTGGTTTCTAGGTCTTTAAATGCTGTGCACAGTGGTCTAGATATAAATTACAACATAAGAACGGAAATTCACCTTAGTTTCCGTACGGGGTCTTCAGGGAAAGATCTCCTGTTGTACTGGCACTGAAAAAGTCACCTGAAGGACCCAGGACTGGGTCCTTGCTCAGCTGAACTTTCTGATGTTCATGCATCATTAACTTGTAGCTGTATTATGTAGTTGCCTTTTTTGCCTTGCTTCTCATAACTTTCTGTATAAGGAAATCTACCTCCCCAGTAAGTTCAAATAAGATGCTGTCTGCTTGTGTCCTTTTTGCCTTTTTGATGGGAAAGCAGAAGGGAATTCTAAAGTGCTCTGGGAGCTACATGGAAGCCTTGCTTTGACATCTCTAAATATGTGAGTAATGGGGTGCTTAGAACTGATTTTACGTGTGATGGATGCTCAACAATAAGGAATCACAAATTGTGAGCAGCAGAGCTTGGAGAGGAGAGCTGCTCAACAAGATTAATGGGAAGGGAGACCTTTAGTGTAATGAAAGACACAGTTCCAGCTTGAAAACAGACAATGCCACACTAGATCTAGTCTTGCGGATTTGGACAGTCAGGTTCCCCCTATGCATTTCTAGAGCCCCTTCCTAGGCAGGGAACACTGAAGAGCTGCAGGAAAAGTGCACTGTAGTTCCCACTTCACCTGCAAGTGAGTCCACTGGTACACCAAGGGATCATATTGTCCAAGGGCTGTCTGTCAAGCTGGCAATAGGGCTGTTAAATGAAAACCAGGAATTTCTTTTTGTTCTAAGAAGTGCAAGCCAATAAGAAAAGCAGGATAAGACTGCAGTAGAACGTAGCTGGGTCTGAGCACTGCAGGGTTTATTTTACAACCGTTTTCCTGTGGAGAAATGACCTTAGACAAATCATGCAAGTGAAACCTAATTGGAAAAGATCCAACAACTTGTGTTTGCTTTCAATGAGATAGTAATTATCTTATTATTAGGAGAAATATCAAGTTTAAAAGAAAACAAATATCTCCAATAATAAAAAACCCCAACAGGTGAAAGTGTAGCTCATCCATCCCTTCCATTGTAAGTTGAAAGCTGCTATTAACTCTGAATATCATGACTAAAGGAGTATGAACAGGGAGCAGAATTTGCAAAATGTTAGTGGAGCTGGCTACAGAATCATTGTTATGACGGCAACTGTTATTCTCTGTCTCTGACAAGGATAATAGTGTGCGGAAATGAAGCCAGCAAATATGTAAAATACATCTAAATATAGAGGACAAACAGCAAATAATAACTGGACTGGTAATCAGATGCCGAAGGCCTTATCTGTTAGTACAGTGGCTTGAAAGATGGCAGTGCTGGTAGATAAACATTAAGAGGACTATGAAACTGAGGATAAATAGAGCAATATCCTCTAAACAGTAAAGAGCTGAAGCATAAGACCCTGGAAAGACATTCAGGACTTATTGCTTGAGAAAGATCCCTAAAGCTGTCAAGCAGATGTGCAGCTGGTAAGTAGATGACTCGCTGGGACGTTGACTGAAATGGTAGAAGGAATAAATCAGAGGGGATTGCATTAGTGTAACTGAAGGCAGTACATTACTTTGCTTTGAAGTATAGTGTCCTGTGGAGAAAGCAATGACTGTCATCCCATAAGAGTGATCAAACTGAGTGGAGACATGTTCCAGATTTAGGCTGTAGCATAGTCAGGGGTTTCTCTTCTGAGCACTCATAATTTTCAGGTTTTCTTGAAGGCTTTGGACTAGAGCTTGATGGGAGGTGTAAGGGGCTGATCCTAACCCTACTGAAGCCAGTGACATCTCCCCATTGTACATATGCTCCCCTTTTCCTGCTGTCAGGTACAGACAGACTGGCCAAGAACCACCTTTTCTGCTCTTTGCTATTGGGCCATCTGCTGTGAGTGCACAGGGAGACACAGCACACCTCATGTTTTATGTCAGAAGATAAAAAATGGAACTTATTTTCAACCTGGCATTTTTTGTCAGCACTTAGTCTAGATGGAAATGGAAAAGAAGGCCTTGGTGCTAAGTTTAGTGACTGGAACAGTATTTTCTGTGCTGTCTTTACACAGGTCAAATGAGCATGGGAGATGCTAAGAACTCTTGTTCTTGAATTCTTATGGTTTTGTGGAAGGGACTTTTGGGCACAACCGTTGCACTGTAGTGTGTGTGTTAGCCATTAAACATCAAACTTCCTGCTGTAGCCCACTCTTAGAGCTTTGGCATCGTATGTCTGGGGTTTGAGTTGAATTAAAACAAGAGAACCATCAACCCAATAAGGGGAATGATGGTGTGACAGCATCCTAGGGCAAGCAAAGCGGAAAACAGCTCTCCAGAGTTCAGTGACAGGAGGAAGGTGCTTGTCAGGCTGACCAGAATATGCCTAAAGAAATGGAAGTTCTGATAGTCACCTCTTAAAATGTTTACATACACTTCCTAAAGCATTGCATCCCTGAAGACCTAGTTTCAAGTTCTTTACCTTCATTAAAATGAAATTATGTTTGATTTACTCCAAAGTACTGTACAGAACAAAGAGACCGGGCAGGTCTCCAAACTGAGGGTGAGCACCTTTTGCATTTTTCATTCTGTCTATGCTACCGTGGTCATGCCTTCACGGTAAGGCACTTTTGCATGGTATCCCAGACTTGATATTGAAAAGCTTAACAAATTTGCCCTTTCTGTCCCATGAAAAAGTTCTCAGCATGTGATACAAAAATTATTTCAAATACACTTTTGTCACTTAAAAGTTTGAAAATAAGTTATTTTTTAAAATAGGGATTGGAAAGGGGGAAATGAGGCAATATCCTTTCTGAGAAGAAAAAGCCAACTAAATTGAGATGTCCATCTGAAAGGAGAATGTGACTTTTTACTCAAGAAGGGATAGAAGATGCCTTGTTCCTACCTCTAAAATCCTTTTCAAAGTAGCTGTGACAGTCAAACCCATCTGCAAAGATAAAGAGCTGAAGTATGACCTTGTCTCTTAACATGTCTTTTATCATCACTCTCATCTCTTTCCCCAGAAGCACTTGAGAATCGTAGAATGGGGTCCAGATTAAAATGCTCAAGGGAAGGAAAAATAATAGGAAGGTCAGCCTAGATTGTATTAAAGTCAGATCAGCAGAATTACCAGAAGGAAGAACAGGCAAAGTACCTAAATGAAAACTCTTATCCAAACCAAACTAGTTTACAACTAACATAAAAGTGTCTTTTAATCTCCTGTGTTAGTTCCAACTAGAATAATTCAGAACTTTTCTTTCCTAGTCTCTAAACTGGTCCGCTAATTGTTCCTGTGGGGTAACATCCTGGGAAACATCTGTTTTATTCATAATTTTGATTTCATGGCAAGACCAAGACTTCTTTCTCATGGGTGCACTGTGAGCCATCTTAGTATAAACTTGGATTCTATCTTGGGATTGCCATAAGAAGATAAGTTTTAAGTGGCAACTTTTGAGCTGCTCCATGCATGTTTCTAGCCTAGCAAGGAAAGCCTAGCTTTCAGGATGGCTTTGAGAACATGGTACTGTCTAAAGCTTCATCACTGACTTCCCAACCCTGGTCACTGCTTCACTAAAGCCTCTCTCCATACCTTCACAGGCACTTCCATAATCCTGAAATGATAATTGTGTCTCTTGAGAACAGAGTCCTGCAAGGTCCGGAAGCAGTTCTGTTTTCTCTGGGTAAAACACAGGTATCTCTTGCCTCTCTGTAGCATCTAGTGTTGGTACAGATTGCTGGGCTCACACACAGCGGGTTTCAAATATTCTTTTCAGTTCCAGGCCCAAGGACAGGGAAGGTGCTTGACTTCTGGAGCTGCAGTTCCATGAAGGCTCGGTTTTGCAATTCACATCTGTAAAAAGTCACAGGTAAAAGCCTCCTGGATCAGAGCCAAAGCTGGAGCAAGTGCAGCAGAGGGGCGAGTTCGGCGCTAATGACTTGAATCTCAAATGCCTTAAATGCAGAGATCAGATGAGCTTTATTTTCCAGGAAAATTAATTTGTTTGTTTTTGCCATAAGCTTCTCTGTTAAGGCCTTTTTTTTCCTATCTGAGCAAGCTAAGTTCTGTGTTATGATTCTGTACTACAGCAAACAGGAATCCTTTCCCAAAGCAGCCTCTTCCTCCAAAAAGGCTGATTATAGTGGAAGTTGTGCCTTACTGGGACTGACAGTGTCACGACTTGATCCTACACAGATCTGCCTTGATGTGACTTCCTCTACAGGTTCCTTCCCAAGTCTTGTTTTTTATATTGTATTCTGAACAAGTAACTCTTCTCATAAAGGCACTTCATAAAAGCAGTGTGTGCAGCTCCTCTGAGTAGCACTAAATCTGTGACAAACCTGCGGGAGGTTCCACAGCAAGGTGATAAAATACTGACTTGTCAACTATTTTGCTGGCTAAATGGGAAATGCGGCCGGCAGCTTTACCCTTTAAAGTGGAGAGAGATAAGGGCAGTTTCACTGTTTCACAGTCGGCCACAATAATCTGTAAAATGAAGAGTTACTTTGTTTTTTTAAACTGATGTTTCAGTAGTGAAGGACTGCATTTTTCATTAGTATTCATTATTCCTGTGCTATTCAATAACTGAAAATATTCAATAATGAATTAAACAACTGAGGTTTCACCTGGTAACCATCTTCCTTGAAATACAGCTTTTAAAAGTGTTTCTATTTGGAGCTGCTGAGGAGGTCAACACAAGTAAGACTGACACCCAAGAAAATGACAAATTGTTAGAGCTGAGAGATGTGGAAAGTGAAGTTTTGTTGCAGTTCCATGGTCTTTCATGATTCTCATTTTTCAATAAAATAATGGCATCGATGAACCTTGTGATGTTGCTGAAGGAAGAAGGGAATAGAAGTGAATTTGGCTTCCTCCTGAGGCACTATGCTCTAATCTGAGTCATTGGGAAACATCTCTGATACTGCAGGGAAGATGAGAGATTCTGACCTCCTCTTCTTTGATCTTGGAACACTTCATGGAGTTCACTTTGTTCTTTTCTTCCCCGTTTGGTGTCTGATGTGATTTACTTGTTAGTGCTGATGAATGCGCGCTGCTACCCCAGTGAAACCCAGCAGTGAGTCACAGCCTGGTGCCTGCCAGGTCAGTGCTTGGCCATGAGTGACAATGGGTGGCAGTGAGCTCCCCCAGGTCATTGCAGCCCTCATGCCCTAGTCAAAACTCTGTGTGTCTGTAACAGAGTGTCAGCTGAGCAGGGTGTGAACATCATGGTTTTCCTCCCTACCTGGATGAGAAGGGTGAAGTGCAAACATCGGTACCACTGCAGTTTGATTAGGAGCTGCAGAGCAGCTTCTTGACACACCAAAAACTTCAAAAAGTTTTCTCTTCACAGTTCCTAAATGGGTTCAGAACTCCCTTCCACTCCTTTCCATTCTGTGATTCTGTGACTGCAGACATCATCAAATAGAATTTTGCTGGGCTTTTTTAGGGCAGCTTGAGCTGTGCTGTGTTACCCTGCGATACACGATCTTAACTGTATTATTCTGTCGTTCTGTGAATGCCAGCAAACCGAGTATATCTGCTTGGAATATTATGCTCAGATTTATGGTGCTCTGCATATGTGATTGCTCACCATGCACATCAGCAGAATAAAGCAGCACCTCTCATTAGGGAGCTGACAGATTTTTGACAAGATTGTCAAATCCCAAGGCATGCATGAGTTCCCTAACTGCTTTTGGGCACGGCCTGGGTGTCTGCTTGTTACACAGGACTAGTATTTGGCTCACTCAACAGACAGCAGGTCATCCCATTGACACCTGCCCGCTCTGTTAACAGATCAGTGAACCTACTGCTATCTAATATTTGTATGATAATGCAACACAGTTGAGAATTGATTTATAAAATGCAGGTCATTCAGTAGATGCAGCAGTCAGCGAAGGGGCACAAGGTGACAATGAAACAATTCAGATTAGCAAGTGGGGGCATTGCAGCTGCTTGTGCTCTAATTGCATCTCTCCAGATGTTCCTGTGATGTGCAGGAGATGCCAAGCTGTCTCTAGGCATAACCGTATTTCACTGTTCAGCTTTCCAAACACTCTTCTGTGGTCTGTAGAGAAGAGAGAATTTAAGGACCCAAGCCTTTTCATCTTCTGTGCTGTCAAATAAACTCTGTCATTCTGAAGTAATATTTCCCAGGCATATTTTTTTTCATAGATTTCTTTTCACATTAAGATCAGCAAAAGCTCTTTCTGGGAAGCCTGATTAAAAATGCAGTTCCTCCCAGGAAAGAAAAGAAAATAACATTTTTGGCATCAAAAGAGATCACAAAATTATCATGAAAAAATGAAATGAATTTTGAAGATTATGTATTGCTGGAAAGTAGGTAGAAGTGACCTCAGGGCTTTCTGCTGTTTGTAAAATAGTTTGTGGGTTTTTTGAATAGACATCTTCTAAGAGTATAGGTGACAAAGACTAGAGAGAGAGACTAGAGACAAGAAATGTCCTGTACTTGAATTAGCTTCAAGAAATTGATGAAGAGAGCTAATTTCTTTGCGAAATTTACTCGTCTGTATGCTAAAAGCAAACCAGCAAACAAAAAACCCCCACAAAAAATCCAAACAAAACCCTAGAACAAAAACACTAAGAAATGGCTGTTTCTCTTCAGCTACACAGTGTTAGCATTGCTGGGAATGCAAACACAGGTGGCTTCCAGATCTGTTGCAGACCTTTGCCTCTTAGGATCAGAGTGGGGCATTAGCAAGTCAGAGTGTGGAAGGACAAGTGCTGCTGTCCTATTTTCCTCTTTTGAGCTGGGTTGTTTTCTGCTGGGGTGGTATGATTAACCATGTAACTGTCTGCATTCTACTTGGGCCTCGACTCTATTAAGAAAAGAGAGAAAATCTCAGGAAAAGAAGTAATTTCTGCTTTGGCCTTTTTGATATTGTAGAGAGGGTTTGCAAGAGAGGATTCCAGTGGCTTCAGATGTTACCTTCTATATTGCATATGACCAAAATCTTTTCAAACAGTGTCCTTTTTATAAATATGTTTCCAGTCCAGAACAAGAAAGATGGAGAGAGACTATTTACAAGAACAGGTACAAGACAAGGAGGAATGGCTTCAAACCGAAAAAGAGTAGATTTAGGTTAGATATTAGGAAGAAATTCCAGTGGTGAGGCAGTTGAACAGGGTGCCCCGAGAAGCTGTGGATGCCCCATCCCTGGAAGTGTTCAAAGCCAGGCTGGATGAAGCTCTGAGCATCCTGGTCTAGTGAAAGGTGTCCCCGCCCATGGCAGTGGTGTTGGAACAAGATGATCTTCCAACGAAGGCAGTCTATTATTTTCTGTTCTTTAGAGAAAAATTAATCTAGTAAGATGTATATCATTGTGTTTGCACAGCCTGAATTCTTTGTAACACTGTAACATTGAATGCTTCTCCAACTTGTGTAACCTTCATCTGCAACAACCCCTCTCATGTTTCCTCCTCCAACATCCTTTCAGATACACACACATTTCACAGGAATAGAATATGTGTATTGTTAGTAGCAAAAAATAATGGTGCTTCCCTGAGGCCCATGCTTTATCAATAACTTTTATAAAGTGTGTTTTGCATCCCGAGATGTGTCTAGCATTCCAGCTTGGAGCAATGCGTTGCATACCTGGAAGGCAACAGTGACTGTCTTTCCAGTGTCTTTCATCAATCATTTATGATGAGTTGTGTAAAATCCAACTGACCCTTCTATAATAACTAGGGGAAAATAGCTTTGAATTGTCATTTTGATGAATTTTTGGAGTATTGGCAGTGTTCTGGGCTAAGGAGCCAGGCATGCAAGCCTTTCATCTGTCAGTGTCATTATGAAATATCTTAAAAGAACAGGGGGAATAGTGATTCGATAAATCTTATCTCCATGAATGAGTGGATTTTGCATGGTTTCATAATCTACTGAACTCTAATAGCCTATATCCTTTGCTTCAAAAATAGCTGTTAGAACAAGGTGTTTGATGAGTCTGTGTACTGTTTTCCTGCAACCTCTTAGATTTGTTTATGTCAATGAATGACTTTCAGTGGTGAATACCGTAGGAAATATTTGCCTATGTGGTGCATGCATGGTTTTTAACTATTTGTGTGATAAAAACAAATCTTTCACTTTTCCCCATGTTTCTCTGTAGGGTAGGTGGGACACCTTTCACAGCAGCATTCCAAGAAAAAATTCAGAACTAGATGAAATTATTTTTGTTACATGTGGTACCAAAAAAAAAAAAAAAAAGCTGGTTTTAGCTTCCTGTCTAATGTCTACTACGTGGTTGGGGCCTATACTGATAATTCAGTGCGATCTGAGGTTCTATTGTGTTTTATTGCATTCAGCCTTGACTATATGTCAGTTTTAGTACAAATTAGAAGTTGAGTTCGTAGCTTCACACACACCATAGTTTAAATGAAACACAAATAACAATGGTATTTGAAATTAAAATAAGCTTCCATGATAAGAAGGGACAAAACTGCCATTTTGCCACTTGTGTTACCATTTCTTTTTTGGGGAGAAGGCAGAAGAGGAGAGGAAGTGTGGAAAGAAGAGGAGAGAAGGTAGCAGTGCTATCTTGCTGTTAGTAAGAATCAGACTGTCATGCAGGTTCATCTCCCAAATAAAGGGTATTTCTGGCAAAATAGCATGGACAGTGCTGCAAATGCCAAAACCCCCAAGGCCATACATAGAAATTCCACGTGAAAAGACCCTGGTTTCTGGCTAAATGGTTTATAGGGTATCTCATTAAGAAACAGACCATTTTTTGAATTATCTTAGGCATATCTAACTCTTCTGGACTATTAAGCATTCTCCAGTTTCATGCTGAGTCATCGTGACCACTCTTCATACTGAGGCCAGGAGAGCAGTGTCTCTATGAGATATTTTGTCTCAAAGAAGCTGCAGGTGGCGGGCAGTGCTCAGTGAACAATGCAAGCATCTATGTAAAGACACTGTGAACATATGTCGTAGCACAGGACTGACTTGTTGGGCTGCCAGGTGGGAATGAGAGTGTCTATCTCAGTTTTTGTTTCTTTTCTGTTTGGTGGACATGATAGAGCCAGGACTTATTAGAACAGATTTACTATGCCTGTTTTTTACGGCCGTGATATGTCCTTGTGCCGTGGATGGCAGAGTTTTCCAGGTGGTGCCTTTTATTTGAGGAATGATCCTGATTTTCCTGAGCATCTCTGCGTAGCACTGGCAAAACAGGATTATTATCTTCTACCAAAGATAAGGTTCCCCCACGCTCTGAAAGTCTGGACAAACACAGCATTTCCTCAATTCATGTCCGGACAAAGCATTAGTACAAAAATTAGAATCTTTACCAGGAAGAAAAAAAAAAAGTGCAACAGTGTCATTTGAGAGGGGATTCAAGCTGAGTTTTAGTATATAGTTATTTAATTTAATTAATATAAACACAACTGTGATTATTTTTTTCACTAATTCAGTTTGTTTTTAACTGCCAGCTTACATTTGTGTGACTGTGTTTTCAAAAATGAGACAGCTTAGTTTGCCGGTGAATTAGAAGTTCATAGAGTAACTTGGTAGAAAAGAGCAAATCGACCTGGTGTTTTGAACACAGTGCAAAGAAAGTCTCGACATGAGAGAAATATGAAGAGGCAGCAGCCGTGTCCTGACAGCGCTGATGAATGGCAGGTGGCCACAAGCCTGACTGCTTCTCTTTGGTTGCTGCTGGTGATTCGCAGGCAGGTGGGTGAGAATGTTAAAGGCCTGACACATGGAGTGACAGATACCCTTAGTGCTTGTGTGCACAGCGCACTGGCATGGCTTAAAATAGAGCCAGCTGCATGCATAATTAAGGAGAAATAATTGCAATGCATTTGCGTAAATTATCTTGTGGTTCTTCTCCCCCCACTTTCCCACCCCACTCAGTGTTTCAGTCAGGAAGGTCCTACAGTCAAAGATTCACCTAATCAGTGCGAAACACTAAAATATTATATTTGGAGCAACAAAAATCAGTTGTTTTCTGTAAGAGAACAAGAACATTGCATGACAGAAGTATGTGGCTCCGAAGTATGTAAGAGTTGATGTTGGCAATCTGGCAGTTCGTTCTACAAACAAAAATTAATTTTAGAAACCTGCATGTGAATTTAGTAGTTCTGTCATTCTTGCTGTCTTGTAACTCAGATAAATATCTTATATTTTCTGCTAGCTGAAATTCTGCCTACATAAGCTTTTCCATTCAGCCTGTTAGAATCATTCTGGCAATATATGACTGTGAATTTAACCTCGTTTTTGTTTGTACTAATTATAAGTTATATTGTATTTTTACTTTCTCTGGGAGAAACACAAAAACTCTATTCCATATATAATGGTTTTATATATCTCCCGGATGACTGTTCTGGATGCATCTGGAGCATTGTTTTCAATAAAATATTCTTTCACTCCCCTTTGCTCATATTCCCCTTTCTTTATAAATTGAATAAAATTCTGCATATAGTTCTAACAAATTACTGTATTTTCAGATCACTGGTGCCTGCGTTCATCAGACTCAAAAACAGGAGTCCAGAAAGTAGGGGATATATTTCATTGCTTGGGAAGTTTGTAAAATGCTCATAGTGGCCATTCAATTTTCTCAGTACAATTGATCACATAGCACAGAAGATAACTTTCAAACGCTCTGATACACTTTAAGTTCCTAAATCCTGGACTCCATTTCCAGAGCTGTAACACAAGTGGTGGTGTGACCAGCTCCTGTGTCTGAGACCTCATTCGTGCTTTTATAGGGCTATTTTTAGGAGCAGCAAGGAACTGAGTCACTCATAGCTCACACAGTCGCTTGAACTGTGCTGAGACTGCTCTGGAGAGTGCAAGCTATGGTGTGATGGTCTTGGGGGAACAATTGCCTGTTACACTTTTCACTCAACCTGTGTTAAATACTGAGTACGCCACTTGGCCACTAGCAGAGGTCGATTGTAATTATCCTGGATCTAGTCTGGACTTAAGCTCATACCATGCAGGTTTTTTCCTAATTTTAATTATTCTTCTGGAACACAAGAAGCATGCAGCAAAAAGAAACATAGTGACCACACCACCTCCCTGCAGAAATTCATCTGCTTTCCCCAAGGATGTAATGCAGGAGTTCAAGAAACAGGGAAGGCAGCAAAAAAAAGAAAAAGTAGCACACAGCAGGAGATGCATGTCTGCTCATTCTGTGCTACATTCTATAATCAAAGCCCTGGAAAAAGTAAAACATCAAGTAGTATATGAAGCATGACCATTGATTTCTATTTCATAGTCTCTACCTTTTTCGCACTTACGAACAGCTGAATTCAAAATATTTATGGTTGGCTGTACAGCAAATGCTGGAATAAGCCTTTCTCTGCTCCTTTTGTGTTGCAGTGTCCTAACATGCAGAGCTTGTGAGACTTCAGAATGTATTTGAAAAAGATACAAGATGTGGTGCAATCATGTGAAATTCTGAGGTGGGAAGAGTTCCTCTCATGCAGCAGTCATCAGTAAATCTATTCAGTGGTTCATCGGCCTCACTTTAAAGTTGATTATCTCCTCTTGGAGCTGGTGATGGTGGTCTGTACAACTGTTCTTGAATAGTGGGTCCAAGGGAAGACATTTTCCCTTGAAAGCTGGCAATATGTTGAAATAATTGAGGTTCTGTTTAAGTGCCCAATGCCATATCCATATTGTGGATGTGCAGTAGTAAGTCCTGAATTAATACCAAGCATGGAACCGTTGACACCACGTTTTACACCATGGGATGGTGTAAAACGTATCACGTACTAAAAAGACATGGTGTAAAAGCTACTGAAAGGATTAATTTAGATGCAGTGTTTTGAAGAGGCATCTCACAGCACTCTAATATTACTGGAGCCCAGATCACAGGGCCTATAGAAAATGTTGCCTGAAACTTTCCATTTTTAATTTCCTTTGATTGCTTATAATTCTCAGCCTTTACAGCATAAGAGAAGAGAATTCTCCATGCTGATCATCTGCCAAAAACTCTTTTCGAGTAGTGTTTCAGCTAGGACATCTTATCCTCTCTCTCTCTCAAAAAGAAGCAGCATATTAGGGTATTTTATTATGGGAAAACTTGAATTCTAAAGAAATTGATAACCCAGTCCCTGTACTCTCTTTGAGTTGGGAAAGATGGAGCTACTGTTGCAATAGAAGGACTGCTGGGCAATGTCAGCAGTAGCAAAATCTCACTACTTGTAAGATATAAATGAAACACTAGGAAAAGTTTTGCTACCTTTGGTCTTCCAAAAGGTTGGCAGCAATTTTAAATCAATGTATTGGTTAAAAGGAATTGCTTGTTCAACAAAAAGTAAAATCTGAAAAACTCAAACTATATGCCAAATTTCCCCATCACATCAAGTGTTGGATATTCAAAAGTAGTTGATCTGTATCTATTTTAGAAAAATATAATTGAGATGGAGCCAGTTAATTTGACAGCATCAATTTAATCAATCCCTAATATTTGCTTTGTTTTGTGTGTGTGTGTGTTTTAAATGAATGACATGAGAATGCAAAAAACCATATCTTTTAAGGACATCTGCAAATAATGAGATTAAAATCAATCAGTGTCTGGTTTAGCAAAAGGAGCCGGGCTTCCATCTGGTAGTGTTTTCTGAGAATTGCAGCCTTGAACTGCAGTGACACAACCAGTTTCCTGAGAAGTGATTTTTATTCGTATGCCCACGTGCCAGGGTGAACTGCATGTAACTCTTACACAAAGTGCTGCTTCTTCCCCTCCATTTTTGTTGAGTTAGATCTGACACTGCATTTGCCACAAGAATATGGACAGCTTCGGTTGTGCCTAAGAGCAGAGATCTGAAAGGTCACTGCAGCCATGGATGTTGCTTCTTCCTATTTCACATCACATTAATCCATTTGGGGAAGTCAAAGCTTCATGAATTGCTTATCAGGACCTTTCAGTCTGTAGCTCTTGGTTTACCATTTGAAGTCTGATTTATGCTTTAATCTCCGTTTTACATAGATAATCTATTAAACAGCCCCAATAACTGAAACATCTGAAAGTTTCTGTCCTCACGGTCCCATTGCCTGTTCATGTACTGAATTTGTCTTTAAGCCCTAAGCTAGCTACTAGTAAATTAACCCAGTTTCTAATCTTCCTACGTGCTTTTAAATAATATATTAGTCCAGAAATTATTTCAGCATAAGTATTAGGCATTAATGTATAAATTCAGTGTATAATTCATTAATCAGATGAATAATTTCCAAAGTATCAACAGAAGTAAAGAAATTCTTAAGGGATGTGTATTTATATGCATATGGACATTATAAAGTATAAAATTATCATCCTAATATCCTATTGTGGCTTGTGTTTGATACAACTACTGCACAGAATGCAACCAAACATTTGCCTCTGCTCTCTGTTGCCTTTATTTTTTTTGAATTCAAGCTCATATACATGGCCTAAAATAGGTTGAAGTCTCTAGAGGTTGGAATCAACAGCCATTTAAGATAAACTTTTACAGATCTTCTTGAAGTCAAGGCTAAGTCTGTCTCCCAATAGGAGACTCTTCCTTTTGGGTGTCCTTGTTTTAGTTTGTTTATTTATTTAGCCTGGCTTGCATAACTATGGCCATGTTTCGGGTTTTTTTCCTGAACCCTCTGAAATGTTCTTTTTTCAGGAACAAGAGATACATATTTCCCATTTGATACATATTTGGACAGCCTGAAAGTTCTGTGATGTTCCAAATGACAATGAAAGTTTCTCTATAATTTCTTTTTCTCTTTCTTTGGTGAAATAGCCTTTTTCAAATACCACCTCTACCCCTGGAAAAAGATGAACAAATACTGGCCCTGGAATGGGTACACTGCCTTCTTTATTAATTAAACAGCTTCTAAATGAGGCCCTTCATTCCACATGTGGAAGAGACCTAATCGTACTGGTAGGTAGTTGCATTCTTGAATCATCTACTGCGGTCTTCTTGATCTTGTGACAACTTGGTAATCATTTTTGAAGGTCAGGCCAAGAAAAGAAATACCTGGTCAGGTCTTGTGTAATTTTCTTAAAGAAAGGCCTGCAAGTCTGCAACTGCCCTGTGGTATGCTTGTAAGTAAGCCATCAAAAGGCTCTGTGTCCCACTGTCCCTGGTGGCTATAAAATGGTAATTTTTTGAAGTGTTGTGAGATTTTTGTCAAAGTAAACAGAATTATGGAAAAAATTGACTCTATGCAGTACAGAGTGAAGGGTATTGAGGATTATGTATGGCTAGGCAGAAGATGGCTGAGAAAATTCCCCCAGATGAAGGAGAGGTCCACAGAAATATCTATGTAACATTTCAACATGAAGAAAAAAATCCCCTAAGTAGTTGAAATGAAAACTGGCTTCTCCCACTCTCCTGTACACATAATATATCCTTCCTTCTGCTTGCACATCTACACTGTGATCCCAGCCTAATCTGGGATTAAGGAGACATGAAGAATTTGGTTCTGTATGATTTATTACAAAAATGACAAATGAAGCTGTGTCAACAAAAGATGTAAGGGCAACCCAGGCTCCCTGTGCATGCAAAGACAAGCAGCATATGCAGGTGCTTGAATGTGTGCTCCAGTGTGAGTGTTTCAGCTTTGCTTTTTGCAAGCTCCTCCAAAGGCATTATTTCCCTCCCATCATCCTGGTTACATGGCGGGGTGGAGTTTAGCACTGTGTGGGTGTTACCAGGTTGTTCTTCTATGGCACCCACATCAGCGCGGCATTCACGGTTTCAGCAGGAAAAGCTGGGGGACCCTTTCGGAATTCGGCCATTTTGCCTTGTTCTGGGAAGGTGTCAGCATCACCCCTTGCAGACTCGGTGCCTCTGCTGCCCCACTGTTTCCTCCTCTCCCATTCTCTCTGGAGCACAACCACAGACCTTTGCTGCTGAAACAGACAGCAGTGAAAACACGATCAACCACAGTGCTGAAAAAACAGTGCCAGCAGGGAAGCTGCTGGCAGGAAATGGCCTGGTAGAGGGGGCAAGTCCAGCTGAGCCAAGCTGAAAAGAGCACAGTGGAGCAGTAGGAAAAGTGATGGAACCCAGAGGTGGCAGAGAGTTCAAAGCAGCAGCACAAGCACGTGCACAGAGCTGAGCTCGGAGGGGCTGCAGCACGACCCCTATTCAGACAATCCAACATCTAGGGGGGTTGTTTATCACTGTTTTTCATTACTTTGGGCAGGGGGAAGGGAAACATTATCTGTGGGAGCTTCCCTGCCATATTGCCTTTGTTCCCATATCCCACTGCACACAGGAACAGTGTCCATATTGTCCTTGTCTGGGAAAACCCCATGGACGTGACCTGCAGGGAACTTTCACCACTTTGTTTTTGTTCCCACTGGTGAATACCCTTTTGTGGTACAACACTTTCTCTTTTTGTACACTTCTGCTATTAATATTGCTCTTGTGCATGTCTTATTCCGTTGCTCTGAGCTTTTAGTAAATGGTCATCTCAACCCATACTCTTCCTTTTAGTCCCTTCCTTACCAGATGGGGTGGGGGAAAGGGAGTGGCTTATTTGGGTTTAATTTCCTGCTGGTGTGAAAACCAGCACACCAGTCTACTATTTTAGGAAGCTTAGCTGTCACGTGAGGAACTTAAGCATTTTTCTCAACAGATAAGTTTCTTTCATTTGCATATGATTCAAAATTTAGATTGGGAATTTACCAGAAAAGGGGGTGTACTGAAGTTCTGTTAAATATTTGGGGGGGAATTGAACAAATAATTTTCTTAAATACTTCAACAATTTTACCTTAAAAGTTACTTCTGAAAAGCAACGCATAAAACCAAAGTTTGAGAAAGGTGGGACAGAGGTCTTTTTCCATGCCCAGACAAAGATTTTGGTAGAAGCAAATTACTAGGGCTCCCAAAAACCATGAAGGGAAATAGGTAAAAGTCAGGTCTGTGTCACAAAAACGTGCCAGATGATAAACTGTGTAGAAATTGTCTTCAATCAAATTTTAGTTCAAACAGATTATCTGTTTTCTGTTGAACTAATGCCAGGCCATGGATAGCAAGTGGAATCTTACTATGTCATAATCTGGCAGCCCAGTGACATTATACATTTCAAATCAGTGCTGAGATCTTGGTCTTCATCCTCCTTTCCATTCTGGGCATGAAATAGTGTTCTGACGGGTGCTTGGCTTAAATACATCCAAGCAGTAACCCTGGAGAATAGTATGGTCTTGCAGAAAATAGCCTTAAATGGATTCTTCTAGTCTGAAATATTTAGCATCAACAGATGTTATAAAATTTCACTAGAAGTGGCCTAGAATGGGGACGGAACCTGTCATTTTTCTGTCTCTTTTCAGATTGTATAAAATATGGCTGAAACCCAGCTCTTCCCAGGTTGAATTGATTCATTCTCCTTCTGAGATTTGAATACTTCTTGGACTTTTTGATTTGTTCATGTCCTATGATTGCTTGCTTTTGAGCCAGTCTGGAATTAGCAGGGTTAAAGTACTGCAAGAAAAAGTTACTGCTTTAATTCAAGGATCTCAAAATACTTGAAAAATTAATTAATCCTCATTACAGCTCTGTTAGGTAGGTGGATTATATAAATGTGTAGACTATGGCTAAGTGATTTACCTCGGATTAGTTGGTGAGGCTTTGTAAAGATGGCTTTCCTGTCGCTACTCTTAATTGCACCACCACATTGTTATCTGATCTCATGGGTTCTGTGGTTCTGCCAGAATCTGGAGGGGGAGGTGGGGTGATGAAATTCACTGGTGAGGTTCTACTGCACCTTCTGCTGAGAGGTGACTAAGAGGAAATCTGCATGAGAGGCTCTTGGAGCTGGCCTGAACTGCCAAGCCCGCTGCAGTTCAGAAAATAGTGTTTTTATTATTTAGCAAAAATTCAGAAGGCACAGAACACCTTGGATGTTGAAAAGGAAACGTTGATGAAATTAGAACCAGGACATTTACATCTGATTTTCTTGCCTTTTTTTTTTTTTTTTTTCACTGAATAGAGATTAAATCTTGTTATCTCTTCAGAAAAATGTTTTTTCTCCATTCATGCACTCTTGTCTTGCCTGATTCTGAAATGCACTAACTAATTGCTTGGATCTCTTACGCTAATTCTCCTGAAAGTTCAAGGATGTTGTGCTTGGATGTCTGCTAATTAATTAAAGGTTAGGAGTTGGCTCTTAATCAAGGATTTGTTCTGAAATTCCAAGCCCCGATAAGTGTATAATGTTCCTGGTTGAAATGGGCAGGTAATGAGACTATTAGCACATTAAAATGGATCTCCATGAATCTCTGTGATCCAGTGGGTGAAATCCAGTACAAATGTGTACAAAATTGCTTTCAGTGTGTAAAGCAAAGCTTTGTCGTGGGGCCCACACCTGGATATTGCTTTGCTTTGCGTGAGCATTCTCACAGTCAAACAGCATGGCTTCGGGAGACCACTGGGGTGACTCTGGAGACTCCTGTTCTGGCACACGGCCGTGGCAATCCAAATACTGGGGCAGACAGCGTTGTGCATGTGTCAGATATATGATACATGGTGTGGAGCTGGCTTTCTTCCCTGAACTAGATTAAGCTACCTTCATGTGAGTATGTTCATGCCAGCAAAATGGCCAGTACTGGGAAAGCATTGGTTGTTAAGTGCTGATATATATAGAGAATGAAAAGCTCCTTATTGCAAATAATATCTCAGATATCATAAATTAGATCCAGACCTGTATGCTGAAAATTGTAGCAGATCTTTACACAGGCCATCACCAAGGAGCAGGGCAGGAGCCAAGTAAGGGAGGTGCCCCGAGAACAGGGACAGCTTGGGGTTGTGAAACAACAAACAACAACAACTTTGAGTCCTCTGACAGATCAAGGCCTGGACTGAGCTACGTGAAGTAGTTTGGACATAAGATGTGTATTTATTTTTTTTTTCATCTGTACATTTTTCCCCCCTCACTTTAGGTACTGAGTTTAAATAACAGCATAGCTGAATTTCTTGTTCCCTCAGTCCCAGTTGTTTTTTAATAAAATAAAAGCAATTATTCCAGGTATTATTTATTGCTGTCTCCTCTGAGGACTATATTTTCCTAGTAGGCTAATACTAATTTTTTTCCCCCCTTTCTTTCCTCTGATTTTCTTTCCGGCACAGGAAATGCATGGGTAGAAATTTGAAAAGGAGCACAGAAGCAAAGTGAGAGGGCAGATTGTCCCCTCTTCTCTCCCATGAGCTGCCCCTCACCTTGAACATAAGGTTTTCTTCTGCACTGTCTCCTGATTCCTCTGATGTCTCACTTGACAGTTGAACTGTTCAGTCTGAAGTCTGAGTGGTTAGAAACTGGCTCAGAAATTGCTTTTATATTTACATGTCTATTTTTGTCTAGGTACAGGTTATTAATGGGCTTTTCTCAGTAATACTCACTAGTATGTAAATTATTTAAATTTAAAACAAAATAGTAAGAGGAAGCATCTAATATTATCTTAAGCAGAAGTTCAGCCCTGAGGACTGCTATCACTAAACCAGTCCCATTTTCTGCTGGCCAGAAATGCCCAGCAGGTACAGTTTCAGAACATATGACACAGGTTAGTACATTAATGTGGCAGATTTCCTCCAAGGAATCAAAACCAAGATCAAGCTAGAGATCTGTTTCCCTAGGATGGTATTTCTCATGCAAAGGTAATCAGAACCAGGTTACAGGAACTCTCCAGTGTATTGGAAGCATTTATAGGAGTGGAGTGAACATTTGTTTATACAGGTATCAGACAGCTACACAGATTTATTTGGCAATTAGGTATTAGTCAGTCATGATCCCTACTTTCCTCCCTACTTCATTATTCCTCAGAAAGGTAAAGTACTTGTTCTCTCCCCCCTTGAGGAATACAAAAAATGTTAGACCAACCTTTAAAATTGCTTGGTCAGTGGTTCTCAATATCTCATATTTCATCCTGCTGCCGAGACTCTATAATTAGGATATTAAGACGTGCTCTTGATTAGATAGATACATCTCATTGTAATTCAGATCCTACTTTCTAGGAATCTGAATATGCTGTAGTACCTGCTCTTCTTGTGTGCTCAAAGAGAATCAAAGTTCTCTGTAACTAAGCCGTAAAATCCCAGATGTCAACCAACTACACATCTAAATATATGGCTAAACCATGGTACATTCTCCTCAAAGCTAATACTGGCTAAAACAGGTCTCAGCTTTGAACCATAGCTCTCTTGCTTTTATCACATAGAGAAACAGCTTAATCATGGTATTACTGCCTTTATTTCATAAGAAAGCATTGTGCTCTTGAAAACTTGCATAGGTGGTGTACAAAAAATTAAAAAATCAAGAGTCTTACAGTGTCAAATCACAAATATAATTTATGTGAATACTATATCTTCCCCACTCACTCTTGTGATCCATACAGCCAAAACCTGCTGTGTTCTGGACTGTGGCAACACCAGCGTTCCTGAGCAAAGCTGGACCATCACTATGTCAGTGCTGGAGATGGTGCCTTGCTATGAGGTGCCCAAATTGACAGGCACTGGTGCTGCTGTTGCCTTTTGATCCCTACAATCTAGAACTGAGCAAGGTTAGGTGATGAAATGTGGTTACCATTTAATGAAGGGTCCCTCCAGGTGCACAACCTGCCAGATGCACACGTGACATAGGGCAAGTACAGTTTTATGAGTTCAGAGAATTAGCATAATTGACAAGAAAATCCTCAGTAGAAACACAGGTAATGAAGTAATTCATCCTCTTGGTTCAACCCCTTCTGAAGCCCCCCTCCTTGCTTGTTGTTTATGTCCATTACATGGGAAACTGTCTTGGGCAGGTGTCGTCCTTGATTCCCATAAGACGCAAGAATAGAACTGGCCTTCAGGAATTTGTTTGTCTAATAAGGAAAGTACTGAAGTTAGGAAACTATATAACTATATAATAACAGAGCTATGAATATATGTGAAGAATATATAAAAGCAAAAATCGTTTTGGCATCACTGCCAGTGAGGCTGGTGTGCTGCCTGCACTGCCTGGCCCTGCTCTGGCCCACAGATGGGTGCTGAGGTGTCTGCTCTCTTGGCTTCTAGCTGATGGATGCCACCCATATATAAATATTCTGCAACTTCACACAGAAGAGAATAACAGCCCTTTATAATTACAGCTGCACTTCTGCCAACTCCTGCAATTTTACAGCAAGCCTTACAGTATTTGCTATCTTTTCTTAAAA
This sequence comes from Oriolus oriolus, assembly GCA_013400235.1. NCBI lineage: Eukaryota > Metazoa > Chordata > Aves > Passeriformes > Corvidae > Oriolus > Oriolus oriolus. The sequence goes on from VXBT01004741.1 coordinate 160,850, forward strand.
AAAATAAAACCAAAACCACAGAAAAACCCTCTACTTGTGGAATTGACAGGACTGTTCAGTTTTTCCGGAAAAGCCGTCTCTTCTTCCTGTGGCAAGGTGGGAGGAAGGGAGCAAGTAAAGCAGAGCAAACCCAGCTTCTAATACTCAGGTTTAAAATCACAAGCTTTCAAAAATATATGAACTTGAACACTTGCCTGTGAGTATTTGGAGCAGTGAACTCCCCTGTGGGGTTGGCATCAGCTCAGCTACACTGTCCACGGTGCATCTCAGCCAGGGATATCAACAACCCGTGAGTTTGCCTGACCCAGGAGGTTTAGTGCACTGCAGGGGCTGGACTGCAGCAACGAGCAGCAGATTGACTTGCTTCAGCTGTTGTGGCTGTGAGCTGCTGTAGCAACGCTTCCAGGTTGGAATCACACCTGCTTCAGCCAGATCTTTTAAAAAGTATTTTGATTTCCAGTTTTATGTTTTATGTGGAAAATGTTCTTAACTCTTCCTACCTTTTTTTTTCAGCCAGTTCCTTCCTGTCAAAGAGCAGGGCAAAAATAAGGAGAGGAGTTGGCCTCCACTCAAAAATTTTTCTTAAGCATTCAAGGAAGTAAATAGCATTTTGAAGAAGTGGCTTTGGCTGCGTACGCCATATATTGTGGTCCCATGGTGCTTGAAAATGTTACAGTATATCCTCTGTAAATTCCTAATTGCCATTAACAGGTTTCAGCATCTGCAATGAGCTGCCTATAGTTTTATCTTGCAGTTGCTCTATTTTTGTGTCAGTTGTGCTAGCAGCTTAGAGCTCAGCTAATGTACCATTGACAAATGGCCCCCTTTGAAAGGAGGCTGTATGTATTATATAAATTTATACACATTGTATATATTCATTTGGAAATGAAACGCACAAGGGAAAAATCAGTGCTTTTCAAATCAAATATGACAAATTCACCAGTGGAAGATATTTGATTTTCTAGCTTTTAAAAAGCAGACAAGATATTTACCATTCTGATGTATTTTGTTTTTAACGTAAAAAGACTAAAATAGAGCTGAATTTGTTTGATTGAGAAAACTGTTCTTGTGGGCTTTCTTCTTTTTCTTTCTCTCTGATTTTCAAGATGGGTTTGAATTCACAAGGCTTTGTTTTTAACACCTTGATTGAAATGCTGCAACTTTGATAGCCTTTGGGCAGTTCTAATGAGACAGGAAGGAAGGAAGGAAGTACCTGAATGGGCAAATGCCTTCCACCTGGAAATGTGAACTCTCATACATTATTATTAATTTATGCTAACACAATTTAGAATTTTCTGGGCTTGGATCCACAGAGGTTCCCAGGCACCTACATTCCACACAAATCCCACTGAGGCAATTCAGTTGAAGACTGAGAGCCCCAAAACTGCTGTTTGGTAGATTGGGGACCATCTGTGCAGCACCGTGCCACATCCTCTCAAGCTATTTGAGGCACCTCCAAGTGAGATGCTCACAGAGGTCCCAGCCATTGGGGCTGGCACACATATGAACTGTGGTCACAGCACTTCACAGGGGCTGGGAGGGTCTCACAGTACCAGTTCCTGCTAAAAACGCTTCCTAGTGCCTTGTGCATTGATTGGGAGTTTTATCTGATAATGCTCTAATCGTTTGGGTGTAAACTGATGAAATAAATATTGTTAATTCTATTCTTGAAGGTTTTTCCTGAGGACTATACAAGATCCCAACTCTGTTGTTCAGCATTGGGTAAATAGAATAGTTCATTCATCCTTGCCCTGGAGAAGTCACTGTCAAATGATACCTCACTGTTCTTCTTGGTTGCACATCTGCAGAATAATTTCTTTGATGAAGAAAGAAATCTATTTTTCCTTGGAACTACTTAACACATTCTGGATATATTAACTTATTGTTGCAGTAGTAAAAATGTATCAGGAGTTAGGCTTATTCAAATGGCCAGTGGCTTTCTTTTGTGTATTTAACAAACTGGTTAGAGGGATCACCCAGGGCACAGAAATTCAGGGTTTAATTTCTTTCTTTGCCTGGAGGAGTTGAGACACGCAACTCCCTCATCACAGAAGAGGACTAAACCATCAAGAAGTGCTGCAGTCAGTGCGGGAGGCAGGACTGTCTGCACGTCTGTCAGATGCTGCTCCAGTCTGTGCAGAGGTCTTGAATATTGGTTTCAGCAAGAGCTGGCACTCTAGTGCCACGTGGGATGTATCTCCAGGAGGTCACTGCATCATCTTCTCTCCATCGGATGAGCCACAAATCTTCAAGCCTTTTGTACGAAAAGGGACAAATCCAGCAGGAGAAAGGGAAGGCGATCGCCCTGATAAGGCCTTGCAACTCCATGGTTATAGGGCACTTTCCTAGGAAGCAGGTCTCAGATGAGCTGTAGTCTTGGACCAGATCAAGGGATATCAGATGCAGAAAGACTGTACCCTCTTTCCCACAGTGACTTCCCCTCCCTGCCACACACATGCTCTCCTAGTTCGGCAGCAGAACTGAGAATTCAATTCCTCACGTAACATTAATCTGAAGAGAGAAGAGATGAGCAAGTTAGGGCATGGAAAAGCAGGAAAAAAAGGAATGAGAAAACAGCAAATCTTTCTGGAGGGAGCAGTTCGGTGTTTTTTGTTTTGGGTTAAAAGCAAGCAGATGAGGTGGTAATAGAATGAGTGTATTTAGACTGATTTTTAACTGTCTGTGATATTAAATGAGCCAATACTCTGCCTAGAAACAAGGGGGAAACACTGCTAGATATTTATAGGTGTTAGTTTTCTACAGCTCTTTTGTTAGACTGAATGAATGCTGCATAGAGTCTTGTCAAGCCTTTCATTTTCTCCCCTTTTGTGAAAACTATTGCCTTCAAACTCTTTCAGAAAAGAATCACTTCTGAGAATCTCTGAAAGTAAACAAGTTAAAAAGGATCAATAATCCTGGCTGGTTGATAGATGGAATTCATCACTGGATCAAACAACCAATGCTAATGCATGTTGGGCTGTGTATTGCTGGGAAGTGTCTGGCTGGGTTAAAATGAGCAAGTGGAGGCCGTGCTTAGCTGTGCAGTGTGAAAACCTCAGGCTGTTCTTGAGGTTATGGGCTGGCTCAGAGCAGGCAGCACAGTGCTGGGTACAAGGCTGCTCACATGGCACCAGGTAGGCTTCAGAGACCATGTTTGAATGTGTTATTTGTAACAAGAGCATCAATCGGGGGTTTGCAAACACATGCTTTCCAAACTGTTAGTAAAGGATGCAAACACTGCTGTTCTAAATAATAAAACCTTTTAAAGGTAATTTAAAAAATAGTGAAAAAAAGAAAGCAATTGAAGTCTCCTTGTGATTATCTCTGAAGGTGGTAGCAGGGGATTAAACAATCTTCTGGTACCTTGTTAAAGTGCCATTTTGAGAATTGCTGTTCAGCCCAGGGGTTCATGCAGGGCCTTTGCTGGTGCATATACAGCTCACCATGCTCATCAGGGGGCTCCCAGTCAAGCATGTCAGCAGCTGTGTGAGGGATGGTCAAACGAAGTGCAGATCATGAATTTTTCAGCTTGGCTTTATCTGAGTTCTAAATCTTTAATAGCCAACACATAGTAATATGTTTAAATTTACAGTTAATGAGGAAATGTCATAAAAAGAGCTGATGGAAATGAAGGTAAAGAATTTCTTGGTTATCATGCAGACTGGTATCAGGATCCAGCTTCCCCATGTAGATAAAGTATGCTGCTCAGTGGTATCAGTGGTGAGCAGATGAGATCATGCACTCCCTTGTGCACGTAACCCACACCTACGACTAAGCTTGACTTCTTTACTCTGGCCAAAACCACAGCTAATAGTGAGAGCCAGATGGGAGCTGGGAACCAAGGCTTGAGCTTTGCACACTGTGTAAATGGAGCATTTCTGCAGCAGAGAGGACCAGAAAAGGAATGTGCTGATGAAAACTGCATGGGATGAAGGTCTGCTGCTTCCATCTGAATTGTGGTTCAAGATGCCAAGGGGGAGTATGTGAGGAGTACAGACATTGGCATGAAACCTCCAGAGGGTACAAGGGTAGAGCTCTGCTTATCCCATGTTCTCTTTTTTCAGCCCTCTGTGAGTCTGAAACAGTCCCATTCCAGCTGTGCATCCGAGAAAACTGGTCCTCAGCATCAGAGTCCCTTCACACAAAGCAGGACCCTTTCCTGCCTTTTTACTTAGTTTTTAATTTCCTCTTTTTACTCTGCTCATGATAGTTTGCCATGAAGCAATTCATGCTGCTAAGCCAAGGTACAATGAAGGGGAGATCTTCCCCAGATCCTCTGAAGCTTGCTGCTTACAGCACTTACATCTCATTGAGCAGCAAGTGGTTCTGTAAATTGCCATGTAGATCAAAGTGTCATGCTTTTTTTAAGTATCTTAATCTTTGTTTCGTGATGTACAACTTGACTGCTTTACTTGTAGAAACTAAATTATTTTGAAGAGACAATTTCTTGAAATAAATGCATGGTCTTTAGCTTATTGATACATCTGAGCCCGCAAAGAAATTCCAAAACATATGCCACTAGAGGAAGTGGTGGAATGCAAATGGTGCTAATTGAGGTAAAAATTACTGTTCTGGTTAATCATAATGTGGCTCAGAGATCACTGTTTGATTGGAGTAGGGTTTTCTTCTGAGATGTGGAACCTATTTTTTCTTGTTCTCTGCACACTCAGGACTTGTTGTTGCTGCTTAAAGCACAGAGAGGGGTTGCATAAACATTTTAATATTGCATGAGGCTTCTGTAAGCCTGAATGATCTTATGAATGCTAAAACCATGACATACAAGCACAAATGAAAGCAAGCAGCAAAGATTGTGTAGTCTTATCATCCAGATGAACTGATAGATAAGCCAGCACACTTTGGTGTCTTGTCATGTTTTGTTCTCCCTCCTGGGATAATTCAGCCACAAGCCTTAAAAATACCCTGCCTCCCATTATTCTTATTTTCAGCATTTCCTTAATATTTAACTTCACCTGGCAGAAAAAAAAGGGTCATGTGTGAATGGGGTCTTTCATTTGGATAAATGTCATTGCAGTTTCTGATCTTATTAATTGTGTAGGTAATGCTGGAGACTTCTTCAGTTGTTCTTGCTGATATGAGTAGTATGGCTGGAGTAAAATAGCCAAATATCTGAGTAATACCAGTTCAGAAATGAGATAAAGACTGAATGGTAACCAGTTAAGGCAACAGTCCACAAAGTAGTTGGTGACTTGTATGGTTTGCAGTCTTGTAACAACATCTTCCATGTAGTAGCTGTCCTACAAATCTGACACTGAGGCAGAAGTTTGATGGTGTAGCTCTGTAACATTCATTGGTTTTGCGGAATAAGTGAGTGTAATCATCCCTAGCTTCCAAAAATAGATGACACCAGCCAAACACTGAATGTTTATACCAGATCAGACCAGGAACCTGTGTCTCTGATGATGATCATAACTTTAAAAAAAAAAAGAAAAAGTATTAGAAAAGAGGGTAAGAACAGATCATGTTTAAAGTGGGGCATTCCTTGGTATTATTATGCCCAAGTTTCCAGCAATTTGTAGAACAGGAACTTCTTGAGGTGGAAGTACCACCAGCATCATCTTGTTGAATAGCTTTTAATGGACTTTTCTTCTAAGTTTTTTTTTCCTCATTTCTTTTGGAACTTTTCTTTGTACTTCTATAGAATTTTTGGACCAAAGTGCCAGTATTTAATAACGGCATCGTTTGAGAAACAGTTGGGGTTTAAAAGTTTTTGGATGACATTACTATAAACTTCTAGGGTTTGACTTATAAAAAATAATTATCATATATTCTCTGCAATTCATAATTTCATATTCCCTTATTATAAACTACTTCAGTCATCTCTTTTCCAGGATGATGAATTCTAGCCTGTTTAAATTCTCCAGGTGTGCCATTTGATCATTTTCCTTGGCTATTGTTGCCTGAAACTTTCCTAGTTTCACTGGAACAGGCTCCCTAGGGCAGTAGTCAGAGCTCCAAGCCTGACAGAATTCAAGAAGCATTTGGACAATGCTCTCAGGGACATGGTGTGACTCTTGGGGTGCTCTGTGCAGGGGCAGGAATTGGACTCAGTGACCCTTGTGGGTCCCTTCCAACTCAGCACATTCTGTGATTCTAGTTCTTTTGTGTCTGTGTTGAGAATAAAGGGAAGAGGAAGGCATCTCAGCAGGGAAAATGGGACCAGAATTGTAACATCATTACATTTCCTACTTTTTTACAAAAATATTTTCCAAAGTTGCCTTTTTGACTTCTGTTGAGAGTTGAGATGATATTTTCAGGGAACCATGAACAAGAAGTCCAAAATCTTTCTTCAGAGAAGCATGGGCTAATTTAGTCATTGTTGAATAAATATATTTGGGTTGTTGATCACAATCCAATTAAATTTTTCAGGAAGGAGTACTAATTTTTAGGCTGTCCTACTCAGCCTAATAAAACCTAGTCTTCGATGTTCTTTGTTGAAGAGGTTAATGGCTACCCTCTGCTTCTCCTCAGTGTTTCTCCACATTCCTCAGCCTGTGTTTCATTGCAGCTGTGAGGGAATACAAGTAGGGACTGTATAGCTGAGATCCTGTTTATTTCCTGCAATGATAACTGCCTGAGCAAGCAGGAGTTGGTTGTGGGAGGATGGAAGTTACTGAAGAGAAATATGGATAATTAGAGTAGTTTAGTGTGCTTCAATTATCTTAAAGATCTACCTTTTTCATCTTGCTTTTCTCAGAAACGAAGTGGGCCTCGTGTAGATCCTGCCATTGTCTAGCAATTATCAAGCACATGTTCAAAAGGATGACCAGCTTCTGTCGCTCTAAGTTATTAATATTGTAGCATCTGGATACTTCACAATCTTTTCAGATACTTACCTTTGCAGTAAGCACGTGGAACTAGTGGTTGGTATTCCCATCTTCTAAACCTTAGATAATGATTAGAAAACTTGAGCTGGTACCATGTGGCTGTCTGGACTCACAGAGTCCAGGGGCACATCAGATCCCTAACAAGTCCTATGGCAGAGAACTGAACCTTGGTCCACAAGGATAGTATGGTGTTTTCCCTTTTCTCAGCAAACAGCACACGCTTCCTCCGGCTAATTTTTAAACCACATCACAAACCCCATGTTTGTCTGGCACTCCAGGGCTACTGCTTTCTACAGAGCTGTACACTAGCTTTGTCAGAGAGCCTCACATGGGTTTCTGATGACAGCAGGAACAGTGACAGTGCTGGAACCTCCCTCTGTGGTCTGTTTGTCCCTGTGCCATCCGGTCCATGGGACTGTGGCTCAGGTAGACACAAGTATTGTCTCCTCCCACTGCTTGGTATTTTCTAATACATGCCCTGAATCTGCCACCTTGCAGCAATTTATCCCGGACACCTCCTTCCTTCACTGAATGCCTGAACAGATCCTGAGTGCCAACAGTTTTCAGCTGCTGCTGTGACCCTCAGTGCAGGCGAGACTGATCCTTACAGCAGCAGTAGCACTCGGTTTCTGGTTTGCAGTTCTCTTACCAAGGAACTACTGAGCTGCTAAGAGCCAGGGGCTCTCTGGCTGTGCAGACAATTCTCTGTAGGCTTTTCTTGCTGGGACATTCATCTCTGTGCCATCTTAGAGGAGTTTCTCCCAGTTTATGCTGGGCTAAAAACATAATAATTTACAATTGGTGCTTTCTCACAATTTCAATACAGGCTGTGCTGGGTTTGGCTGGGGTAGGGTTAATTTTCTTCACAGTGGCTGGTATGGGGCTGTGTTTTGGATTTGTGCTGAGCACAGTGATGATGATAGAGATGTTTTTGTTATTGCTTAGCGGGGCTTACACAGATCCAAGGCCTTTTCTCCTTTTATATTGTCACGCTGGCAAGGAGACTGGGGTTCACAGGCGGAGACACAGCTGGGACAGGTGACCTCAGCTGACCACAAGGATATCCCAAGCCATATGGCATCATGTCAGTATATAAAGCTGGGAGAAGAAGGAAGCGGGGAATGTTTTAAGTGATGACATTTGTCTTTCCGAGTCACCATTACATGTGAAGGGGCCCCGCTCTCCTGGAGATGGCTGAACACCTGCCTGCCCAGGGGAAGCAGTGAACTAATCCCTTGTTTTGCTTTGCTTGTGTGTATGGCTTTTGCTTTCTGTATTGAACTGTCTTTATCTCAACCCACGAGTCTTCCAGCATTTACCCTTCCCACTCTCTCCCCAGCCTGCTGGTGGGGGAGTGAGCGAGCGGCTGTGTGGGGCTTGGCTGCTGGCTGGAGTTAAGTCACAACACATGTCCAGGGTTAACCTCATGTAATAATGACATTAACATGTTTGACTGCATTTCCCCCAGCTTTTCCTTCTTCCCTTTCACAACCTGGCAGAAGACTCAAAATACACTGCCACCTAGTTCATGAGGGGCAGGAATGACAGCACTTGAATTTTACTGTCTTCCTTTTGCTTAGTTTGCTGTTTGGTTGCTTGTGTGTGCTGTTCTGTGAAGGTCCATGTACATTTACAGCAATACTAGATGCATTATAAAAGACCAAAAATAAGGAGAAGATGTGGAGTGTTTGTTAGAGTTCAATAGTTTCCAGGTGTATGCTGCATACATGGTGTTTCTCTGGGAGTTGTACTTAAAGGAAGCCTCTTAGTAGAAGAGCCTTGCATCAATTACTCTGGATGCTATTGATCTTCACGTGAACTGAAGGGCTTCAGAACCTTCCAACAACAGATTGGAAATGATAGGATTACAATTAACCATTTCAGCTGCCAAAGGGAAAATTGTTAACCCAGGACTCTAGCCATCCTCTTGTCTTTCACGACAAAGACAAGGAAGGATTCTCCAGTTTGCAGAACTATGACAAAACTAATGTAGGAGGAATGGCATATACTGGGTCATCATGTCTGCTTCCCCACAGTTTCAGCTGTAAAGATTTAAGATTTTAAAAAACCCTTTTAAAAGTAGCCAAGATTCCCTTTGTGCTTCCAATTACTACTGCAAAAAGGTTACTGCTGAACCTTGTTCCTCTGCTGTTCAGAAGTTTTGTTTTCATTTCCAGGTGTACTTTCTGAGCATTGATTTGTATGTGTTTGCTCATATGCCAATAACACTGCTTGGCTTTAATGACTGTTTTTCCCTGCTATTTATCTCTAGACATATTAAAGACAGCACTCCTCTACCTTTTCATCCTGTATTTCTATTTCATATTTGATCCTCTTCCATTTTTCTGTCCACACTGATAGTCGTGCATGGGATCCAAGCCAAACTCGTCCTGCTGGAATGCGCTAGAGCAGACCTATACTCAGACTGACAGCTCAGATATGTCTTATGTTTCATTTTGGCTGATAATTATTGGCTGATAATTACTGTCAATCAGTAAACGTATGTCAGTATGGGCACTTTCTCCACAGTCTGGTACTTCTATCCAGGTATCCAGTTTTTCATTTGAGGGTCTATGTTCCTCCTCCTCTTCCCAGAAGGGTGAGCTGCTATCATTGTGAATAACACAGAAATAATCTCTTTCTGTGTGCAGGTAGCTTCCCCAACACTCCTTACAGCTCTCTAATATATAGTTGTTTCAGTTTAGTCTGGAAATCAGCTACAGAATTTGTATCCAGCAATATTTGCAGGAATGGTCTGAAGACCTCTTGTTGTGAGTTCCCCTTTCAGGACAGCTGGTTATCACCGCTTTGCTTTTAGCTACTCCCTTGTTTCTCTCTCAGCTTCTTCGCTGACCTTCAGCTTTCCCAGTCTCATAGATTTCCTCCATGGTGCTGTCTCAAATATTTTGGCTGTGCAGGGGAAATAAAAGGCACTGCTCTTGTTTAGAAAACCAATTACCTTAGCAAATACCTGTATAGGATCCGCCAGCTTTTGCTAAACCCAAGACGCCTTTCAGCTCTTTTTCTATTCCTCCCCTCTATCCCCATCCAAAATCTTTTACGCTTCAGAACATGTTCAGCCTTGAATTCTGGCAGGGTAAGGCTAACAGGTCTGTATATTTGGATCACCCCACTCTTTACTAAATATACATGCAATATCTCTGGTCATATGGTGCCATCACTGACTTAATAGATTTATTTTAAAAAATCTTTGCTGCTGACTTGCAATTACATGTGCCTTGTGGCAGAGAGCAGGCCAGGAACAGGCTGTAATGAATACAGAGCAGACTCTCAGCAGATAGATTGCTGGACAGAAACAAAATTCTGTGTTTTGTTTCCAGTTCAAGACTGAAACAGGCTCTATAGTATCTAATGGCATAATTTAGAGGTATCAGGAAATTGTTTTCTGTTTTTCACACAAAATCTCAGTGAAAAAAAGCAATTCACATTCATTAGGAAAATAATACTGAAAATTTTCTCTCCATGAAAACCTTGTTTTTTCAGAAGAAAAACAATGCCTTCATTGTTCTAACCAGAAGCTTGCAATAAATGATGATGTTGGCTTAGAAAGGAATGATGGAAAGACTTAGGAAGGAATGATGGAAAGACTGGACCACAGTTCTACACCTTGGTGCTTCCGATTTTCCTTTTAAAAGCTTTGTGGTTTTTCTTTGTTTGTTCTGCCTAATTAAAGAAGCAGGCAATAGCAGTAATCTTGGGTTTTGAGGGAAGCTAGATTATACCGAAGAAACAAGGCAAATTAGGAGAGAAAAATGTCATTCAAGATGATCCCAAATGGCAAGAGGACTCTGCACTCTGTCACAAAATCTGCAATTTGCAGGCTGATAGGCAAGGACCAGTTTGCCTAACCCCTCTGCCTGTAAACTGATACTGCTGGTAAAACCTACCTTTTACACTAACGTGATTTGAAATCTTTTAATGAAAAGTAATCAATATTAAAAATATTTACATCTTCAATTCAAGTTTAGTGACTGTTCTCACTCTATGGATTATGTATTTCCTGTACCTGGCTCTTGAAGGTGCAGTGAGAAGTGCAGGAAGTTTCATGAGCTCAGGGTTGGAGAGGGGTGGGAGTGTATTCCTGGCTGTTCCTGGGCTATTTTCTTGTTGTGGCCTTAATCCTGCATACACTTGTGTATGTGACATACTATGGTGCCTTCAAATCCTGGGCATGGAAGCTCTCACGGATCTCAGAAGATGCATAAAAATTTATTTTTCAGCATAGCATCCACATGCTGCATGTAATATGTTGTTTTGTACTCCATTTATTGCTGTTGGGTGTAAATTCAATGAGGTTTCCCTCTCTGAGAAGGAAATCTTATCTTCTTTCTTTCTGGAAGGTGTGAAGGAAGTTCAGTGTTTGGGCCACTAGCAAATTCTCACATTCTGAGTTTGGAAGTATCAGAAGCTGTTTTGACTGTTTGCCCAGATACTGTGCTCCTGTTAGCAACTGTTCAGCTCGCTCAGCACCCCAGTTTTGTTGCACGTGGACAGAAGACAGAAAGAATAAGGTGACAAGTAGTTAATCATGCCAGTGACACCTGATTGAAGGGCACTGACATTTGGAATAGCATGACTGTTTAGGCAGTACTCCCTTATTAATGTCCAGCTCTCCGTGGATATAACTTCTGTCTCTAAAGACAAAACATAGTTCTTCTGCTGTTGCTTTCCAAATTCTACTTGGGGACATTTTGTGTGTTGAGCAGATGAAGGACAACCACTAACATGTTATTTGCTTCCATCAGGAGTACATGGATTGCCAGGGCAATAGGATAAAGAAATGTCTCAGACAAGACTCATATGATATTTTTATTCACATGCATGCATGTGCCTAAATACTGAGGCAGCTGGGCACATCATAGTCTTGTTTCTTTAAGAACATTGCCAGAGAGCTACCTTCTGAATGATGACATTTATGTATTTTAATATAATTCATTGTGGTCAGAGAAATGTCCAATACAGTAATTTGGTACTCTATATCAGTTCTCAGTGAGTGACTAATACATCAAATTTGTTCAGCACTACAAGTCAGTACAAGATTTCTTTTCTAGCTGCCGATGGGGCTAGCTCACGCAGCTTTTAGAGAAATCAAGTTGTGGGTTTTTTCCATCCTATATATCATCATCTCTGTCCACAGTAAAGAATTTAGAATCAGGGCTTGACTGACTGGCTATTTTTCTCAGAGTCACATGAGGCAAAGCAGTGTACAGCTTACTCATCCAAACCTATTCAGAGTTTGAAGGTACCCTGTGATACAAATTTACTGAGCAGATAAGAAAACTTGGAAGGCACAAATGGGGCAGATAAGGACGACTGCAAAATCCCATGGATCCTTTCAGAATTGGTTTGAGAGTTTTTGGTGTTTTGCTTTGTTGTCTTTTTCTGGCATTGGTGCAGTGCATTTTTGACAAGCCTCAGCAGTTTTAGAAAAGCATTCAGAAGTTTTTGATGCTCATCTGAACCAATTCCATCTAATCAGAACAAGAGCTGAATGTTACTATTCTCAGGAAGCAATTGTATTCACAGAATTTCATCTTTTCTGATGTCCTCAATTTGTCCTCTGACAGAAGCAAGTTTTATTAATCTGTCCTTTCACTATTATTGATTGGCCGCTTATTATGCCAATGCATCCAGCTTATGTTTGCACATAAGCTGTGCAGTGAATCCAGTTGACAGCCATAATTTGAAACTCACATAGATTGAATGAAAGCAACTGTCATATTCCTGTCATTTGCCATATTCCATCTTCCAGGCGTGATGGGACAGACTTGTGATTTCAAATGGTAGAGTTCTTTGAGTTGTCAGAGTATTCCTCTGACACTGCTGCTTTGGGAAGTCCCATGTTACTACCTTGTACCTTCAGGTGGGCTTTGCAGCATGTGGTGGCTGGATACTGAGAGCTGCTTTGAAGCCAGCACAGTTTGTGTGTGCCTTAGCCTGTAGCTGTTGTGGTACCTGTAGATTCCACATACTGTGACTCGGAGTTCACTAATGAATGCTGAAGTGCTGAAATATTTACCCAAAGCTCATTAAGGTTGATTGTTAATGCCAGTCTGGGCTAAAATTGCCAAAGTAGTTGACCTCTTCCTTTCTACTTGAAGCTGAGCCAGGTGTAAGAGCAGCTCTCACTACATTACGTGTTTACCATGTGTGCAAATGGCAAAAGGCAATGTGCAACCAGACATTCCTTCAGCTCGCTGTTTTTATTTTGGATCAGTAGCATGATGAAACATGGAATTCAAAGGCACTTTGCTCTGAACAGGGACTGCAGATGGTCTTTCCTGCAGGTTCTCTTTTCCTTCATAAGAAATGGGATTGTGTGCTCTCAGCACACCAGAAGAGTGACTGTCAAACTAATAGCCACAGCAGTAGTCCCTCAAATCACCAGGCTTTAAGTAAATGCAGTGCCAACTTATTGGCTGTTTGCACCACATGACGTGGCTTAGCAAAAGTCACCGAACACAGCTCTGCTGTGTCAGTAGTGCTGCAGTTTTCCCTGCACATTGCAGGGAAATTCACTGATTCAGTGATCCTTGTCATAACTTCTCCCCTCATTACTAAGCTGTGGGCCAGCTCTGCCATTTCTCAAGCTGGTTGCAGTTGGTTTGCTTTTCTCTTCGAGGCTTGGCACCAGTGCTGGAGGTGCCTGCCGGTCCTTCCAAAAGCTCACTGCTACCCGTTTCCCTCGTGTGGAGGAGTAGGGAGGACAATGCCAGGCACTTGTTCATAGATGCCGTTCAGAAGTTGTCATCTGGAGGTGGTTGCGTTGGACCTGCCAGAAGGGAGCTGTTTGTCCCGTGGGGAGCTCTCTGATCACTGCTTTACCCAGTGTACATAGCACAAGCTATTGAGTGCTGCTCTTGATGACATACGATTGGAAAGAGCCCAAGGCTTGTCCATGGGATTGTGAGGGGGAAATGGCAGTTTATCCAAGAATCAAACACATGTAGATTTGAAATTTGTGGAGTGTCGAGACTGGGGAACCCAGTGAAAGTATTTCTCCAAGCACAGTTTTGTCAAGTTAAAAATCACAATTTATGTGGCTTGAGCAAGTGTGTTTGAGGTTTTCAAAAAACTGCTTTTATTCTTTTTGAATGAACGTTTTCCCCTCTGGTTGTATACTCATTTCACTGCCTCGGTGTAAGGGTAAAGCTGTTTGATTTCACAGTGGGATTATCGTTTTCCTGTTGATCTCTAGTTTCCTGAGTACCTCATCATAATATCAAATCCAGCTTTGTCTTTGAATGCTTCCATAACATTTCCCTTTAAGTAATTTCCTAGCCATTCTGAGGTGGGCTGGCAGAAGGACACAGTGGTATGTGGATGATACAAGCCCTCATTGCAAAACTTAATAGCTGGGAGAAGGTAAAGGTACAGCTCATACCCCAATGCATTAGTTGTGTTTGGCTGACAGAGGTTTTCTTCTTGGGGAGTTTGTGCTTATGAGGTTGTTTGCTGAGAGGTTACCTCCAGGGACTGATTGCAGCTCTTGCAAGGGTGATAAATTAATACTTTGCACACTAATCTCAGAACAGCTACTTGCAAAGTAAAGAAGTTGTCAACAAGGGAGAAGTTGGCTGCACTGTACGGCTTAGTTAGTTGAGGAAGAAAACAAGACTTGCGATACATTCTTTCCTGTAGGCTCAGGACTAAGTATTTATGTTTCTGTGGACCAGCTTTCTTAACTGGAAGTGCTAAATAAGTCCTGAAGTTGAGTTATTAATGCCACTCTGGAGACTACATTTGAGGGAGGCAGGATGTAATGCTCCACCTTATAAAGTCCTGAGGTGAGGCATGAGCTCTGGAAGAACCCAAGGGTGAGGAGATTGCTTGGGCCAAACCTTCTTTATTCACATTTTAGTTGGTTTTTTTGTAGTTTTGTTTGTTTGCTTTTTCCTAATGAATCAAATTTTGGGAAAGCTGAAGAGAGGACAGTGTGGAGGAAAGAAGGCATGAGAAGAGGTTAGAGTTGTTACATGGAGCAGATTTGGAAAATTTGGAAAGCCATGAGACTGCATCATATTTGGGCATTTCTAGGATGTGACAATGGTTGTATATAGCCTTACTGTGGCATCATCTGTTGGCCTTTATTATTGTTATTTGCTGATGACATTCCTGTTAGTCCTTGAAACAAGCTGGGCATTTCTCCATTTCCTTTTGGTTAGCTCCCCAGCATGCTTTGTCTAAACCCTGGTATTACAGCCAGAGCCAGGAGATATGCAGTTACTGTTCTGCTTGAAAATACATTTTGAATTATGCTGCATATATTTTACAGATTTTATATCCATTCTGTAATATTCTAACTGCCTCCTTCGCTGATATACAGCCTCTTGATTTGGTCCTATAGTAATGGGAAAAAATACTGTATTACTTCCTGGCTCTTCTCATTCTCCAGTTCTCTCTTTCCTTGAAATATGATCTATTTTATTCTTCCTATTTCTGTTCCAAACATACACTATACATCTGGATCCCCATATGCACTTGCTATTACTGCTTAGTAGTTAATTCAGGGTTATTTGACTTCACTGAAGCTAGCTGGCTAGCTTAGCCCTCTTTGTGTCTCCCTTCGTTCCCCCTGTTTCACCCCATCCCTGTCTCTCCTTCTCTCTTTCCCTCCCTCCTTTTCTCACAGAACCACAGAATATTCTGAGTTGGAAGGTACTCACAAGGATCATTGAGTTCAGCTCTTAAGTGAATGGTTCATATTCTCACTTTCTATTCATAGACTCACAGAATCATAAAATGGTCTGCGTTGGAAAGGACCTTGAAGTTCATCTCGTTCCAAGCCCCCCAAAACAGGCAGGGACAGCTTCCACTAGACCAGGTTGCTCAGGGTCTCATCCCAGTCATCTGCCTGTCTTTGCCTTTTTATTTTATTTGCATGGAATGCTCTCAAGATAAAAATAATATATTTATGAGAAAAGCCTTCTTTCATACTCACTAGAACGACATTACCAAGTATCAGCTGTACAAGTGTTTTGAAAGTCTAGTTTCTGTTTTTTAGGGGGGAAAAATGGGTGTCTTTAAGCACTGTGCTATGTAAGTATAATTACTTTTAACCATCTATTTTGTGTACTACTTCATCATTTGTTTCCCCAGTGAAATAAGATAAGTGAGTTTTGCTTTTTTTTTCCTGTCAGTCCTGGTTTGCATGCTGGTATCTTGGTTAGATGCTGAGTTTACAAGAACTGCAGAGAATATTTGATTGCTTTGTTCCTTTTCATTGAAAGGAATGAAAGATAAAATGCTAAGAAAGTGAAATTTCAGTATCTCTTCTTCTGTGTAGCTCCTCATCTGTCACTGGAAAAGAATAAATTTTTTTAACAAATATTTGATTGATTGTGTTTCTATTTCGAAGCAGGATTTGGAAGTATCATTGCTAGAAACCATTTCTGGAGAGAGAGATCTGTATTGTTCCTCCTTGTGGAGGATAGGAATGGATAGGACATTTCCCACATTTTTTTTTTTTTAAATTTGTTAGAAAGTAGGAGGCAACAAAGACAGCATCCAGCCCCTTTGCCTGGTAAGAAACAAGGGCTGGTCTCAGCATGATGCTGATCACGTAACAGGAATTCAGCTGGTAAACCTGTGCCTGGAGGTTGGCCTTGGAGAGGGATCAACTCAACATGGAAATAGCTGCTTTTTTTTGGTTGGTTGGCTGGTTGGGGTTTTTTGGTACCTGTATCACTGCCCTTGGAGATGATACTCTTCAGATACTGCTTCTGCAGGCCCTGACTGTTGTGTAGGTGTCAGTGGACACTTTCCCACACAGCTCTTTTAAATCAGTGGGCATTTTGTCCCACCAGCATTGTTTCTAACCAGCCAGAAAATCAGCAGGGTGGCTCTGAGATTTGGTTCTTCTGCAAAACCTCAGCTTACGTCTCCCATGTCCCTTTTCCAGATGGTCCCTCCTGCTCTTCTTAACTGTGGAATGCTTCCCCTCAATGTGGATGCAAAACCTGCAGGCATCTCCTCTGTAGGGGACATGAATACCTTCAGACAGACATCTTGCCCCAGACAAATACTACCTGCCTGCAAGATGTCTTTGATATGCTTTTAAAAAGCAATATCCATTTCCTTCGAAAAGGCTGACCTGTCCCATTTGTGATGTACTTTCACTTTCATTTAACTTGCTGAAGCAATAATCAGCTTCTTCAAAATTCTGCTTTCTGCTCACTTCTGAACCACTTGAATATTTTACTCTATCCAGGATTCAAGTGGCTCGCTCCTGTGCCTGCTTTCATTCTTTTAAAATAACTGAGAAGTTTTCATTAACAAGGCGCTCATTGAAGCACAGAGAATTATTTGGCCAAAAATTCCATCTGTCTATGAACTGACAATATTACAGATTATCTGCTGAGCTATCTGACTGTAATTCAGAGAAATGCATGACTTGTCTGGCTTTATTACTGCATCTTGTGTGGGTGAGCCAACCCTACTCCCCTGCATTTCACAGGTCTTGCTGTTCTCCTCATGTTGACTAACATTTTGTACTGCTAAACAGTGCTTTGGTTCCCTCGCTGGGTGTATTTGATGGCCTCACTGTCTTAAGTAGTGGTTAGAACAAAAATTGCAACTTTCTGGTTCAGAACTTCTGGAAAAATGCATCTTGTTCCCATTTGAGAAGCACTTGTGAACATCTCTGACCTGCTGTTACAGATAAGTGGAAAATATAGGCCCATTCTGGTGACTTGTTCTCCAGGGGATTTCTTTAATAGCCAGCCTGAGATGGCCAAGACTATCATGCTTTCAGGATGTCATTCCATTAATTGTGAGGAGAAAGCGTTACTCTGACAAGGGTTTTCCGTTTAGTCTCTTGCCTGCTACTGCTCTGAGCCTTCTTATCAGTTGGACCTTGGGTTTTCCTTCCACATGTAATGGTGACAACGACTTGCTGCTTATTTCATGTTGAGACTTACTAATTCATGGTGCTGTAGGAGCTAAATAGGAAAATGGAGAGGATTTGCACAGGAGAAAAGCCTTGTATTACTATTTCTTGCAAGTTCCCTTCAGTTCCAAAGGTTTTTATTTCTAGAGAGATCAGTCTAGCTTTATTAATCTGAGACAGAAATTAGGATGTAATTTGTCAAACCTATTGAGAGCATTGCATAATGCCAAGGAAACATCAGATGTACTTAATGACATGCAGTGGGCCTGATTCTATGTGCAGTGTGTGCCTGCACAACACTGTTCACAGCTAAGCATTGCACAAGAGTGATTTTAACTTTGAGTAGTGTCTGATGCAACTGCTCTCTGATGCTGATCAGCAGATAGAGATGCTTGAAAAAGTTGTGAGCAGTGTTGTGGGTTATATGCCTCCAAATCCAACTGGCTCCTCTAGGAAACATTTTATTAGTGTTCAGATTCTGCCTCGTCTTTCAGTCTGATCCAGCAGAGCTTTCTCTGAATTGCAGTGTCTGGTGGATCATGCAGGCTGTGATCCAATATCCTGGCTTTATTTTCAATTTGGGAGCAGCACAGTAAGTTCCTCCAAGTAACTGCACAGGATGGGTGAAAATAAAACAATCCCAAAATGCTGAATAAATACGAACAGAATAGAATCCAAAACAGGAAAGTGCATACAGGGAGATGAGGGAAGATGGATGGCTCACACTTCGAGTGGCTGCTGTGGCAGGATTCCACCGCAGTTCAGTCATGCATAGAGTCATCACTGCTTTCAGCAGCCTGTGTGTAACTGCTGCTCCACAGGTACCAGACACTGCCTTCTTGATTGTGATAGAAAAACCTTGGTGTGACTGAATTGCCCAGGACTGTGAGTCCAGTAAAACATAATCAAGTAGCTCCACAGGCCTGAATACACCTACCAGGTATCACTGCAAAAGAGTAGTCATGTCTCCAGAATCTCAGCCAAAATCACAGCCTGTTCCTTTTTTAACACTTGAACTATTTCCCTTCTACACTACCTCGTAATATTACTGTTAACAATAGATGATCTTACTTCTTTCTTCTTGGTACCTCCTGAGGTACAATGTCACAGCAGAAAATCTGAACATGGCTACAGAGACTGAAAATAAGATTTATTACATAGTCTTTAGTGTTGTACCAATGCACAAGCAAAGTGTATCCTAATCCTTCATTCTTATGGCAAAGAAAAGATTATTCCATATTTAAAATGAAAATGATGTTGAATTAAAATGTTATTTTGTTGAAGGCCATTGTAAAACCAAGGGCTTGTGGAGGGGAGACAAAACTAATTCATCCTTTTTATAATTGCGAGGCTCTGATCTTGTTTGCTTAGATGCTATGGTGATAGACTCGAAATTTGCTCTTGGTAAATACAACATACTTTTTGCATAATATTGGTTAAGCTGTTCCAGGAATTTTTCACCTCTGGGTGAAATTGCCTGCTAAAGCAATGTTGAAATTAGCGTTGGTTGTGTGGAAGCTTTGCCTGATGATTTTGTAATAGATCATGGTAAATTTGTTTCGTAATCCTATTAAGAAAGAAGTCAGGAGACAGAGCATTCATCATTATAAAAATTGCTGTTTGTCTGAAGGTTCTTTCACAAGTGCAAATCTGCCTTGTTAATCTTCTGTTTCCTTTACCCTCATTGGTACCATTCCTCAAATTGTGTGCTGAGTGCAGATACACAATTTAGCAAGCGTAGAAAATGAAAGCCCTGAAACAATCAATTGTCACTAAAAAGTCCCTTCTGATCTCCTGACAACTTTGCCAGGCACGAAGGCTTCACTCTGTGGTGTCTCAAGTGGCAAAGGCAGTTTGATTTTCACCGTGTCCACTCACTCCTGCTTATGCCCTTCTGTCTCTCACCATAGCTGTATCAGCACACTTACTTGAGGCACTCGCCTGGAAGACCAAATAATGAAATGAGCAGGGCTTAAAAAAAACTCCAAATGCTGCAGAACTGTGTGTGCTCTGCTTCATTTTGATTGAAGAGAATAGCTACTTAGCCAAAGAATGGGTTTTCAGCTACTGAAGTTTTTGGTAGGGAGGAGAAGGGATGTTGGTAAACAGTTCAATAAAATGAAAAACGAAATAAAAATGAATAATGGTGGCCCATTGCATCTTGCTGTTGAGATTCACAAGATGTAGAAACCAAGGAGCTTTGCTTCTCCCTGGTATCAAGCAGAGACATTCATCTAGTAGACCCATGTTCTGATCTCTGCTCGATTTGGGACACTTTTGTCTCTGACACCCTCTTTCTGACAGACTGCAGGGCATATTTCAGCATTCCCTCCCTCCCTCCCCGTAAATTGAATTTATCATAAAATAATTATGTATTGATTGAGATGGAAAGCAAATGTAAAGCTGCCCCAGTGGCTGGGCTGGGACATTCCCTGGGCCTTCCCATCTTTGAGCTGGGCAGACTGAAGTTCACAGTCCATCTTCACACCATGTCTGAGAGCCCTGACCAGCAGCCTATAAATTACACCCTTACCAGGCACTTTTTCTCATGATATACCCATGATCTGACCCCAAACAGATATTTATTTTCCCTTTGCCCACCTATCTTTGATCTTTTTCTTTTCCTTGCCAAACTGTGGAAGTACAGATTGAACAGATTCAAATGACATTGCACTTGACTCAGCGTCTTAGTCATAGATTCTGTAATGTCACAGAATTACTGTATTGATCCAGCACAGTTTAAGATGTGTTTGAGGTATTTTATTTTATCCAATATAATATGTAACATAACATTGGCCATATTAAGTAAATTAAGCACTTTGAGGTAACAAGATATTGTACAAAGGCAATGTTTTTACACAGGATTTCCAGAAACTTCTTGCTACGTAACCTTGTATCGGTGATGTGGAGAAATTGTAAAATAATTGCAAGTTTTGTAAATTAGACAAAGAGCCAGATAAGGTGAACAGCAAGCTTAATGCTACCAATGCATGAAGTAGATTCAAGCAGTAGCAAGGTGAACTCTGTTAAGCAACGTGCACTGAAACACAGCCAGATGTAAACTCTACTAAAGAAACAGGGCTGTGTGTCATTATCCCACGTAGGATGAGAATGCAGCGTTTTGCAAAGCCAGGGCACTGAAAAGGAAATTTCACCTCTGGGGTTCTGTCCCTCAGTGCATTTCAGTTTTATTTTTCATTGATGGGTGCTCAGCACAGCTAAGCCCCAGAGCAATTGTAAAGAGCTCAGTGTGAATTGAGTCATCTGACTTTTCAGCCCTTGACTTTGAATGCTGTGTTTGACTTTTACTCCAGTGAGGTTGCTGTGATGAGCCAAATGCAAGCAGGGCATATTGCTGACACTGCTGCTGTGAGCAGTAGGAGTTGAGCAAAACATAGCATGCATATTTACTTTGCTCATTTAACATGCAACAAATAATTTAAATAAATTAAAATGCTAACACCTTGGTGGGAAATCAATGAATCACTTAATGACAATAGATTCTGCTGTACCTTTTGTGTCTGCATTAATGCTGCATTAAATCAAATTACTTTCATTATGATGGATGTGAACTGAACTCATTTAGCAACTGGACAACCAGCACTTTTTGACCATTAGAATCTCCATGTTTCCATCAGAGACCTTGGTTTGGGGAAACATGATGGTTCAAGCTAGGTGTGAGTTTCTGTACTTCAAGCTTCTGCAGAAATACCTTTTACAAGGAGAGCTGAGGTTGAGTATGTGCCCAGTGTACAGTGGATTACAAAAAACCAGTAAAAATGAATTGTTGAAATCCCACACAAATTCTTCTTTCCTGAGTATTTTTGCTATCTGGAAAAAAGGCACAGATGGTTTTTGGGTTGGTCATGTCATCTCTCTGTCCCTCCCCACCCTTATCAAAGAATCAACTATTCAATAATCACAATACTAGCAACTTCAGAATTAAAAAATCTTGGACAGCTGATTTTACTTGAAAATTTTTCCTCTTCACAGAAAAATGAAATAATTTATGTGCAAAACTGACCTAATCTTAGCGTTAACCAGAGATATTTAGTGCCTGTTTAAGACTCTGGGTCAGCCCTAAGGGATTGATACCCGCTAAGGAAACCAAGGTCCCCACATTTTGTTGTTTACAATAATCTTGAACAAAATTCCCAGGAAATTCCCTGATCAGAAAAGACAGTTCAGCTTAGCTAT
This sequence comes from Oriolus oriolus, assembly GCA_013400235.1. Taxonomy (NCBI): domain Eukaryota; kingdom Metazoa; phylum Chordata; class Aves; order Passeriformes; family Corvidae; genus Oriolus; species Oriolus oriolus. The sequence goes on from VXBT01004741.1 coordinate 182,801, forward strand.
GTTTCCCAGCCCATCTGCTTTTTCTGTTACAAAGATTATACTACCATCGTACATTTTATTAGGAGTGATTTTTGTTTCTAATGTACCACGTGCCATTAGCATGAGGTACAGAGCCCATTCAAGAGGCTTGAAGTAGGGATAGCAGGACTGAAGAACCAGACCTTTACATTAGCTACAGAAACCATTCTGGCATGGAGGAGTAGCGGGTTCTTCAAGTTCCTCGGACCAGCTTCTAGAGAGGCAGAATGATGTGCCCTGGGTTCTGTATCCTGCATCTGAAACTGATGTTCAGGACATATCTTCGTGGATGTGTTTAGATGTTGTTGTGGTTCAGGAATAGTACTCCCCAATTTAGTGCTCCTCGATTTAGACTCCAAACCACACTGCTGGTTGCGTGCTCCCCTTTCCCCTCTCCCTGCTCCGCTGCACCAAGGTGGAGAGGAGAATTGAAGGCATAGAAGGCAAAGATCACAGGTTGAGGTAAGAAAAATTTACTGGAAACAGCAATGAGATAAGAAAACAAACAGTAACAGTAACAATATTAATAACAAAAGTGTACAAAAGAGGGTGTATCTTCAATTCATGCAAAAATGCTCACCACAGAGCTCAACCTGACCACAGCCACACCACCCTGACCAGTCTCACTGGCTTGGAATTGGCATCACCCAACCACTCCCTCTGGCTCAGGACCAGCACCACTCTTACTCAGCCAGAAGGAACCCCTTCCCCCTGGAAGAAAGTCCCTTTCTCTACCCCTGGCAATGACTCGAGGTGGTATAGAATAATTTCCATGTCCTAGCCATGCCCCAGCACGACTACTGCAAGAAATTAACCCTATCATGGCCAGAACTAGGACAGACATCCTGGAACTAACTCTGCCTGTATTTGGTGTCACTTTACTGCAGAAGTGTGAGAAATCTGATCCCACTGGCAAGGCATGCTCAGAAAGAGTAGACTACTAGCTATTGTACTGCTGGATAAGACGTGCACAGGAATTTTGGAGTGGCTGTTGCATTGTAAATCCACATGCTAGTTTATCCTCCCATACTACGTCTGTCTAGTCAGACCCTTAAATTTATTAAATGAATTCTGGGTAAGAGCTGTTGTAGTATGTATAAGGACATTTGACTGTGTTAAAAAGTACTGCGTGAAATTCAGAGCACAGTACCTAATCTAAATTTACGTCAGCGGGACTTGGATATAACTTTTTATTTGCATCTGAATCCTTAAAGAGAGGTGAACTTCTGCTATGAGATACCCTGATATTTACTGAACTTGCTTTTCACTTGTCTCTGTCACATTGCAAGCCATTTAAAAGACATCCTTTTTGCATTTCTGAGCACAGGAGCAAGTGCTGCAGCTTCATGCATTATTGAAAAGTGTGGCCTCGGCTCTTACAATATAGCAGGGATCCAAATGATCTCCAGAAACAAGCTTTTTTATATACACACAGGCAGGTCAAAAATGAGGTTCCAGAAAGGTCTAAGAGTGAAAGGACTGAAAGCAAATGCAGAACATAAATAAAAACTCAGGCTTATGCAAAAATGAACAAATTTTTACTGGGGAGGCAGCAGATGAAAATACCAGGTTTTGAAGTTCAAGTGACCTCTAAATCCATTTTTGTGATAATCTCAGCTGGCCAGGCACACTCGCTCTCTCTCTCTCTCCCTCTCTCTCCAATTCTTCTCTGGAAGCTATTTTGCTCTGTGTATAACTATTGAATATTCTTTGAAGCAGAACCTCAGTAACCCATTTCCTGGTTGGATGCTTGCACCTGAAGGTCATATTTAGTCATCCATTCTCTTCACCTGACCTGTACCACAATGAAGAAAAGCCTGAAAAGTTATTTAATAGCCAATGGAAATGCTTTAGTGTGAGAGAATTGTAGTGCTTGGCCCCTTTAGGAAAAGACCAAGGTGTCACTTTGGGAGACTTTATGTCCTGTTTTTCTCCTTCTGGCCCCAGTTATGGATGTTAATCCAATAAAGTGAGGTAGGAAAAGGACCTGTGTGTGCAAAGTGACAAATCCCAACGTGAAACACAGATTTCTGCCAAGGGGAGGGGGTAATGAACTGTTGAAATGAAGTGTAACAGCAAATCATTCCCCTTCAGGTCACGACTGGATGCCTTCTCTGGAAGATCTCTTTTAAACAGAAGAGATGGGGCTTAATGAAGGGGAAACTGGGTGAAATGTAGGGGGCAGTACTATGGAAGAGCTCAGATTAGATCTAAAGCTATCACTGAATTCATGACAGGGTTTCCCTCCAGGTAAAGGCAGGAGTTATTTCATGCCAGACAAGTGTGTGCTTTTGAGATTTTGGAAGTCTTCTGTTTTCCTGAGCAGGAAAGGATTTTCAAAAATTTATTTTTACTTTTCTCTTCCCATTAAGAACAAACAAACAAACAAACAAGCACCCAAACCCAGAACTAACTCTGGTCTACCCCAGCAACTATACCAGCTTCTTTCTCTCTCCAAGATTTTCCAAATGCGTGTTGCCTCATGAGCTTCCCCCTTCTTGAGCATCAGCTTGAGCACTGATACAGCCGCATACTGTGCTGTTCACTCATTTGTTGGCATATAATGTTCCCTGGGTTTGCGGTAACGCAGAGGTCACTGAAAATTCTCTTCACAATGCTGTCTATTTGTCTTTCCATATTTTTTTGCTAATTGAGCCTGGAAAAATACCATCTACAGGCATGCTGCTGTACACCTATAAAATATTCATACTCAGACTGGCAAGTCAGTGTAGCAGGGACCTAAGTTGAGCCGGTAATACACTTTTAAAACTCTGGTAAATATAGCAGGGGCTTTTGTTATCTGCTTTGTTTTTTTCAAGTGTTAGTTGTACACACATATGAGATGGGTAAGCCAAACGTTTTGTTTAAGATGTACTAAATTATTTCCATAAATCTTATATTTTGTTGGCTGTTTAAATTATTATGAGCCAAGGTCCCTGGCACTAGAGGCTACCCACTACAATGAAAGTGTTCATATTTTCTGTGTTTATAAATCTAAATTATGACAAGGTACTTTTTTTCTCTTCTGTCTCAAGCTTTTTCTCCTCAGAGCACTCCACTGTGGATATTCACAGATGGGCTAATAACAATCGCAATGGTTGCCTATTTGTCACCCTGTCATGGGTTGCCAGAGATTCTTTATTTGTGCTATTAAAAATATACAAATAAAAAACACCTTTTAGTTGTCTGATGGTCCTCCCTGAAGGCCTATTTAGTTTCCTGGGAGGCACTGAAAAATCAAGTGTTTAATACTTATAAAGAATAAAGAATGAGAAAGAAACTTCTTTCCTGCTTAATTGTAACTGATCTAGGTCTGCTTTCTGCAGACCTGCCACACATACCACTTATGCAGTGTGTTTCCTTCCTTTATCCAAAGGTAGGATATGAGGGAAGTTCAGATCACAACCAAGCAGTGAAGAACAAGCGACACAATATGCTCACCAGTTTGACAATTGCTTTATCTACATCACCTGTGTGTTACAGGATATTCTCCTTTTGAGCTTTTTCAGAGCAAAATTTTTACTGCTTTTGTCAACCAGGTCTTTGCCTTTTTTTCACACACTTTTCCAGCAATTCATCTCCCACTTTTACCATTGGAACCATGGCTTTCAGGTCCTAAAATAGAAACTAGTTCCTAGTAGAAGGGTATGTGTACCCAGCCATCACAAGACAAGGTGTAATGTTGCACATGAAATCACAGGTAAAACTTGAGTATGTGGCCCCAGGCAATTCCCCCAAGCAGGACTTAATTGGCAGCCTGTGCTTCACATCCCAGTTTTCTCAAAAACATCCTGAGAGGTTTTCACAGATTAGAAGTTATGAAAACTTTGCTCACATACCCCTGGTGCTGATACATGTAGCACCACATTCATACCTGTATTTGCTTGCGAAGTGCCTTCAAAATACCTGTGCAGCAGGACCCAGTCCCCTCCCTGCCAACACACATCTCCTGTGGCTTTGTTCAGAGCTCAAAGTAAGTTTTTGGGGGAGGGAATATATTTCTCTTTGTTTTCAGACCACACATAGAAAAATGGAGCTGATCTTGGCTGGAGGTGATAGGTCAGGTCACAACAGAAGCAGGGAATGCTTGTAGTGGCAACCAGTCTAATTCTCCTCCCCTGTGGCTGGACTTTACAGAAGGCTTCAAAGTTTTTCCACCAAAAAAAAATGATCCTAATAAATTATGCACGCTTGCTGGAGTTGGCTATCTGATACTCTCCCTTCTGGTGCTCTCTCTTACAAAATTACTTCCTCTGGGAACTTTTAGTAATGGAAGACATGGCCAAGATGAAGTGGGAGCTTGCTAATTGGTAGTGATAGTCTACTGAAGCATTAAGTAAAGTAATCTTACTTTATACTGTTTTTCTCAGATCTCGTTTTTTTCTAAACTTGCTGCTATGTCTCCAGCTGGAAAACAGAGCTCATCCTAAAGAAGATGCACTTTTCCCATGTTCTACAATTGATCACTCATTATAATAAATATATGCAGCAGAGTTTCAGAGCTCTGTCCCTGTTACAATCCACTGTTCACATTCACGCTAATGTGGCCATTTTGCTTAGGGTTTGCTGTGTGCAAGTGAGAAAAGACATTAATGTTTCCCTGGAGTAGCAAATGGGCTCTTTCATAATTTGTGTGTCCCCTGTCGGCATTGGCTGACTTGTGGTCCAGGATGGGCACTTCTTCAGCTTCGCAAGAGGCACAATACTATTTTGCTAAATATAATGACACTAAGGGGACTGAGTTTCTTGGAGTTGAGATTCCACAGAATTATAAAATCTAATCACCAGTTAGAGGTGTCAGTCCCAACATGTAAAAAAGGGCAAAAGACAGGTGAGCACCCTCAATCTTGCACATGAAAGAACAAGCAGGTAAATGTGGAGCATAGTCCTGTAGACTTGATCCTAAACTGTTTCACACTGAACCAGCCCAGCTAACAAGCAGCTGTCCAGCCCTGCCGAGCACTGCCCCCAGACCAGGGGCACCCAGGAGGCCTCAGCTTGTACCGAAATGCTAGACCCTTATGTAGACCAGACAGACCTGAAAAATGACGTGGCTGGTCCTTTGAGGATCAAACAACTATGGTTTCTTTTATAGACATTAGTCACAGTTGTTCTCTTGCACGTGGCTAGTAAGTTCAGTAATAACAGACAAATGGCTGATGTGTCCTGTGGTGGTTGTCCTTGGTATATATTTACTTTTGACATTCAGGATAATCTTGAGCAAGTTTTAAATGTCAGAAGAAGAGGTACCATGACATATCAAAGCAGTTCATCTACAGCTTAACTCTTTTATTAATTTCAAATGCTTTCATCCTACTGTAATAATCTTTTATTCACTTCATCTTACTTTTCTGTCCATCGGAAACCCCCTTTGCTTAGCAATGATTATTTTTATATGCTTGAAATTTCAGGTCTTGGCATCATTTGGGAGCTGCCCTGTGTGGGTACAGCACTGAGTGTGTGTGCACATGTGAGCTGCTCTAACTCAGGGAGACCCTCAAATGGGAATAACTCAACGTTAGCTGCGTAGTGAAGGTTGAAACAGTTTCTGCTGGCTAATACAGGGCTACTTGTAAGGCTAAACGTCAGTGGGGCTAAGGAATCGCTGAGGAGTTATGAACTGCAGTGCAGGATTTACCACCCAGTGTAACGTGCTTTCCTGCTTCTTGGCCTGCTGTTCTTCTCCAACTTTCCTCCTCACGCTTTCTTGTCTGTCTTTTCAATCAGCCTGGGTGTTTACTCTTTGTTGCTGCTCTCCAGCTCCCAAGATACTGTCTGCATTTTCCTCCACAAGAGGCCTGGACAAAGGCTACAATGGGGTTTATATTTATAGGGAGACTAGCTTATGAACGCCTAGGCTGTAAAGATGCATAGTCTCTACTGAAGCAATGTGTGTGCCAGGGATAGGAGTAGTTTCTTTTGGATGAGCAATATTGGGTGCAGCTGGGGTTTATTTTCTTAGTCATGAACTAGTATTTTTGTTGTTTAATGTTGTATAGTCTGTGATATTAGAAATTTTACCACCCTTTAAGCCTTAAATTCGGAGATTCAAGTGCAGAAGATTTTTTTTTGCTGAAAAGAAACCCCTTACTGTTCTAGATTTAATGGTAAATAGCTTTTTAAACTTTGAATTGGCACTGGAGAAAGGTGGTGTATTAAAGTCATCACAGCATGGCGATTGTAAATGACCAAGGCAGCAAACAATGGCAGATCTCAGGCACCAAAAATACTCCAGTATCCACCATATTCATCCAGACATGTGCACATCTCCCATGGGGAAAGTGATGGTGCTGTCTGGAGGGCTCTCCTTGGCTTGCCCAGGCAGAGTGATGGAGGAGAGCTCATGTCCTTACGGGCTGAATGAGGAATGTGGGACTCACGGTGGTGTGTAGGGAAGTGCAGACTGTGCTTTGGAAGCCAGAGAGAGGGAAAGGGAGTATCAAACTTGTTGCAAGCTCCTACCAGCAGCCGGTCCCAGGGCCCCAAGGAATTGACTGACTGGAAGGAAGAGTGAGAGAGAGAGAAACAGGATTGCATCTTCCTGCAGCACAGCAAAGTCCGTGTCCTACAGACTAAATGGAGTTGTGTTATTTGGTGGAGGCACAGTCCAAGACCAGTCTGATGGTTTCACCAAGCAGTAGATGATGTTGTGTTCGACCCATTAGTTTTCATTGTGGTTGTCACTGTGTGTTCAGAGATACTCACTACGGGGAACAGCTGCTTGATGCACCATTGCTTTTTAGGGATGCTTCAGTGGGACTGAGACAGAATTCCTTGACTTATTATACAGCAGTGTGTTTATGGCATAAGTAGGGAAGAAATGCCCGTGAGACACTATTATACTCACCTTCCAGGTGATGGATTGGTTATTCCAGCCACAAGGCCCATTGATGGGAGATCAGAAGATAATTGACTGTCAAGTTTTGAGCAATGTTAAGGTCAATTGCTGTAGAGGTCAGTTTATTTGAACAATGGACCCACTTACAAAGGGTTACAGAATGCTAAGAATAATTTTTGTTTTAATGGAAGTTCTAAACATTGTCAAGGGAGAATTAACTTTTAAATGTTAAACTTAAATATCCTTTTGAAATCTGAAGGCTCTTGGTCTAAGAACCCAGCTTCATTTTCTCTATTGCAATGAATGGGAAAGATCTGAAAAAAATATTCTGTGGAAAATGCCGAAAGTCAATGCTTTGATTGCATGCCAAAAATATTTGATTTTTACCTACAGTCAGTCAGCTGAATTGAGAGTGTGTGCATATATATTACATACATATATATTATTTTTTCAAATTTCTCAAGGATTGAGAAAATAACTTGTTGGGAATATGTAGAAACATGACTGAGCGAAGTAGCATGACTGGGTTAATAGTGAGGAAAACAAATCTTGATTGTTAGTAAGAAGAAAAGGAGTTAAACTACTCAAATTCCTGAAGCTTCTGTCCTGAATAGCCATCAGATCTGAGGCTTGGGACACTGCTGGTCAGGCTCTGGAACAGACTGGAGCAGCTGTGCTCAGAATAAAACCTTAATTTTTTTCTTCCTGTGGGGCTCACTCTAGCTTAAAAAAAAAGAAGATAAGAGATAATTCCTTAAGGTATTCGTGCCCACTTCATGTATGTGTAATTAATAGGAAAGCTGTAAGACCACCAAGAACCAACCTGTTGTTTACTGCATATGTTATATGTTCATACTGCCTTTCTGTTTTCAAATCAAGCTTAGTGCTAAGTATCAGTGAGATTTCTGGTAAAAATAATCAAGATTTCAAGGTTGATCCATTTGTTCTGTTCACAGAGAGTATTCTTTCTACCACTTGAAGTCACTAGAAAAATCTCACAGTCCTGCTTCCAGTGAAATGTTGGAAAGCACTAATTTTGACATGCACGCACTTGCTGAGCCTCCCTACTTCTCTTGCTAGTGGGAGTCTTTGGAAGGGGGAGGAAACCTCTTAAACACACACACACAAAAATTAGTTTTCATTTTTATTTTCTCTTTATTTTTGTATGTATATAGAATAACACAGTGAAGCAGCACTGATGGGAGCTCCCATTGTCCCTAAGCCCGCCTGTTCTGCAAGGACTCTTTCTTCTTTATCAGTTATTAATACATTCTGTTGAGGGCTCAGTTGACCTAACATGGTTTTCAGAGAGAGTTTCCACCAGGACACTCCTTGGCTGCACATGAGCTCAGTTCTAAGGATGCCAGTTGCTTTTGCTACTGTGGCAATAGCTCTGAGTCTTCTGGGGCACTGGGGAGCATTGAGTCTGCATGCTCCTGTACCTGCTGTAGCCGGAACTGGACCTGTAGAAGGAAGAGAGATTCTCAAGAAACCTGAGGAAAATTTATTAGGAAGAAAACAAATCAGGTCTTGTACCTTTGGTGGACAGAGTTGGAGTCCAACAGGGCTTTGAGCAGCTTACAGAGGACTGACCGTGGGACTGTGTCTGGTGGTAGGAAGTACAAGGTTCCTTCAAGCAGGTCTTCGTGATGTCTTGCAGGCAGAAGAGAGGGCATGTGATGGTGTTCTTTACCTGCGGGTGGTTACAGGAGCACAGGAAAGCCGTACCCACGCAGAGCTGCTGTGCCGCGCTGGAAGAGGGAATATTCACCTGGCATGGCCCCGGTTGCTCAGCCTCTGTGTCAGTTCCTTCTCATCTCATGTGGGGCATGCAAGCCAAGGTGGGCTTGCAGAGCAAGTTCACATCTTCTGCAAAACACCAGAAGACCAGATACTTGAATGGATCCTGTCAGTTTAAGAGAGATACAAAAACCTCCCAGGCTTCTAGTCCTCTTCCACCATCTAAGTGGTTTAAAGAGGTGGTAAAACACATGAAAATCCCTTTCTTCTAATTAATCACTACGCTTGGAAACTAGAAGATTGAATTAGTTCCCTCATATCCCTGAGCAAAGGGAACAATCTATAAACCTTTGATTTTTACATAAATTTTCATTCTTTTCCTATCCTACACACTTCAATTGGAGCATTCTGACCTACACACTTCAGTTTTATTGCTTTTCTTTCTTTATGATATTTGTGCAAGCTAAAACAACTTTAGGTAGGTAAACAGTACCTCCGTATAACTGTTTTGTTTTCTGGTTCTCATGTGCTAACATGCCCCTGAATGTTTGTGTTGCATTTTCTTTAAAGAAAATCTTTACTGCTCAGCTCTCACTCCAAACAAGTGAGATCCTAAGAAACCTGGAGGTTTCCAGAAGAGCTTAATAATTGCATAAATGTAATTACAAGAGTGGAGCAAATGTTTAAGTGCTACCCCTATGCCGTATTTGTATGAGGAATCCTATATAACTGCTTCTGGGAACCTGGTGAGGAGCTGGCTGTGATCCCTTTCTATATGAGTGCCACATGAATAATAGCAATGAGGAGAATGTGCCCAGTGGATGTAAAGCATATGAAGACTAAGTCCATGTTAGTCACATGCTGAAACAAAACCACTGTACTATCCACTGCTTCCAGGGAATCTCTGTGGCATGTACAAAGCTAACTCTGTTTACATTCCTCTGAAAATCCACACCTCAGCCAGAAAAAAAAGCATGGCTCCCATATGAGTCCATGTCTGTGCAAGATTCTTGGGTAACTGGAGTCCAAGTCTTCATGTGCAGTGAGGAGTGGTCAAGAGAAGGGGGACGAAGAAACACCAAGAATATGCTGTAATGCAAATAATATTGTGAGTTTGGTTAAAGCAGGAGCAGCACGCTGCTAAATGTTGCTGCATCTGCTCCAGTCCATCCATCTCTACTTAACAGCCTTTTGGCTTGTATTTGCTAATAGACTTATAAAATATTACTTATCTGATGATAGTAAATATCTGATTATTCTCTGCTTGTTCAGATATTTTTATAAGTTTTGCTATATTCTAGTTTCTAAATTAAGACATTATAGGCATATGCATGTCAAGTACTGTAAGAAAAAAGTAGTTTTAGCATATCCTCTTTAGCTTTCACAAGCTTAAATGATGATACGAAATACCAGAAGAGAAACAAGGTTTAGATGGTTACATGATTTATAGAAGGTCACCACAGGCAGAAACAGAAGCAAAAGACAGAACTTGGGATTCAATAAGCACAGGAGTCTTGTTCCCAAGTCCTTAAGTAAGTTTGTCTAGGTAGGGATGAGTTTACCATGCCTAAGTTGTAATTGGAAGATACACTAATTTTCTATCATATTTGTTGTATTTGGGGTTGGATTTTTTCAAATAATAATTTTTTTTAATCAAGCGGTTAACTGTTGTTTTACCGTGTATACAGGGTATACATACATATATACAGGGGTGAGCAAACTGTAGCAGTGGCTCCTTGCTTGCAGGCAGTAAAACATGATGATGCTCATTTGCAGTACAAATACACAAGCCTGTTCATCACATTGCCCAGCATTAATGCATTTATATGGCTACAAATTCCATTACTTTGTGCAGCTGAAAGGACAGAGGACTTTGCCAGATAAGGGAGAAACCCCAGAGTACTCCTATTAAGAACCTGATGTCAGTCCAGAAAGGGATGGTATATCTTGTTTTAAACATTCAACAAACCAAAGCTGAAAAAGAATCAAACTCAGGATGGTTTAAGTTCTGCTTCTGGGCATAGGCAGACTGCCACAGAAAGGTAGAGGAGTAATTGTCTGCTAAGCACACCTCATCTCTGAAACAGGCATAGCTTCTTCAAAAAATAATGATATGAAACTCTGACTATTCTTCTACTCACTGAAGAATGAGAAGTCTTATGTACTGCAGGAGGTTGTTCTAGAGGTAGTTTTATTGAAGATAAGCTTTCAAAATATTCCTATAATTTTTTTTTAAGACAGTCAAGTGGAGCCTGGAATTCTCTTACAGTAGTATTCACTTTAAAATACCACTAAAATCAGAAGGCATAGATTTGCCAGTCTCACGGTGTTCCGATGGCAGATGCTTAGCAGTGTTCAGTGTTTAGAGGAAAGGCTTTCCTAGAAGCCTTCTGTTCCAGAGGCTGATCCAATCCTGGCCATGACCAAGGGTGACTCCTACAGACTGTGGATGTGGCGGAGGCAGCTCTTTCACCTACCTGGAAGATCTCAGGTAGTACTGAGTCTAAAGGCAGCTGGATCTGAGCAGAATCAGTCAACAACATAGAGTCAGGAGGGCTGGAGCAGAGATAAGGAGCTCTGGAAAGGCAGTTTGAGAGTTCTTTGTGGAGACAGTTTGCTGTAAGCAAAAGCTGGTGCCTCTCAACATGGTTGCAAGGGTGCAGCTTTCACTGTGCCAGGTAAAGGTCTGAGTTCCTCAGCCTGCCTTTTTCTGAGCTCTGCTGGGCACAAGCAGGGCCATCAGAATATGCATGCAGGTGTAGTGTTTTGCAATTCCTCCAAATGACTCATGAGCCAGAGATGGGGTAGCGTGGGGGGAAAGGAGAATGAGGGAAGCAAGTTAAAAGGGTACTTAGAATTGAGACGGAGTTGTGTAACCAAAAATAGGAATCTTCTTCTTTTTTTCCTGTTTCTCAACTAGAACCTAGTCACAACCCAGTGGACCTAAAGTTGCCTTTCTGAAAATGCCTCTCTCTGGGTACCCACTGCATCGCTAGATAATTAGTGACACCCAGGGACGCTTTGGCACCTCTGCCTTGCTGCAGATGACATGGAGTCACTTTTGAAAAATCCCTTCGTTGTGAGTGAAAATAAAGACTAGGAGAGTGGTTTAATTTGTGTTTTTATTTTCCTGGTTGGTAAAGAGAAGCCTTGAAAGAGACTTGAGAGTAAAGCAGAATAATCAAGCAAGTCATTGATCTAAAGTTAATCTGCTGCAACTGCCTCAGCAAATGCTAAAAATGGCCTCCTTTGCTCCTTTCTATAACTGAGGAAACGGCTTCTGCCAATATCCCTCTAACACCAGCAGCCCTTGGCACTTTTGTCAAACACGCTCTGTGTTTGAACAGATCAAATGAAAGTCATTTGTTGTTATTGTTTAAGATTAAGCTGTACTTATGGAATTACCGCAGCATTATTAGGCTAGTTTCCTAGAACACAAAGAGAATGAAAAACAAAAATTAAAAAGAAGAGGAAATTCTGTTTATTTTTTGTTTTAGAACTTAGTACTGAGCTTTGAGTTTCTGCTGTTCACAGTAGTGACTTATAGAGCATTGTATTCTTCAAAGAAGCACCAAGAAGTTGTCTTAAAAACATTATAGCTGTTACACAAAGGTACTAGATACTGTACAAAACATTCAAAATGTTTCCAGAATGCTTAGAAGGTGAGTTTCTGGTGAAAAATAAGGGCAAATCATGCCTTTTAGCTCTGGGCTCTGATATGGAATCTGTACAAGCACAAGCAGGTCACTTAAACGGACTGTCTACTGCTCCATCTGCAAAATGAAGCTATTGAGTGCATCAAACTACCCAGGGAAGCCAGAAAATATATCTGTAGGCAAAATGTTTGGTGCTGACCTGCTGGGAATTATGCAAGATGCATTTTCTTTTGTGCTTTCGCTGATGGAAAGCATTTCTGCCAAGCCATCAGAAGCCATAATTTTCTTAAATGAAAACTCATCAGTCCTCTAAGTCATCTTGAAAATGTGCTGTGGCTCACAACTAGTATTTTCATAGAATCTTAAAGCAGTTCAGGTTGGAAGGGAACATGGAAGGTCTCTAGTCCAGCTTCCTGCTTAAAGCAGGGCCAACAGTGAATTCAGAGCACATTGCTCAGGGCCTTGTCCAGTCTGAGACTGAAAACCTACACATCCTCTCTTGGCCCCTGTCCCACTGATGTGTCATTCCTACAGGGATTTCCCATCCCTCATACACGCCTTATGTCCAAGCAGAGCCTTCCCAGCTCCGGTGTGTGCCCATGGCTGCTGTTCTCCCACTGCACATTTCTGCAACAAGCTCATCTCCACCTCTCAGTCACTTTCCCCAAGGTTCTAGGGGCTGCTCTTAGGTGCCTCCAAGACACCCCTTCCCAGGGCTGAAGAAGACCCAATCCCACACCCTGTCCTTACAGAACAAGGGTGTCGCCCTGAGTTTTACAGTTCTTCGATGTTTTTAATGCTGTAAATAGAGTTCTCACGCACTTTCTGTAAACATAGCCATGTTTTGCTAACCGGCCCAGAGTTGTTTTCATTCTTTCTCCTAAGGCGGAGAAGTTTGGTGGATTTTTCCTTTGACCAGTGTGATTGAGGGGTGGTAACCTCACCCTCCAATCCACGGTGGTTTCTAAGAATGTATAAATAAACGAGTGCGGGTCCTTTCTGGGCCCTTGGCATCCTGTCCTGACAGAGCTGAGTCTACATGGTTCTTTTCATGTCGAAGTGTGACACAAGGGCTCCTGCCCCGACCAGCTTGGAGGCCTCTTCTGAACTCCCTCCAGTCAATGCTGTTTTTCATGTACTGGATATCCCAAACTCACCCCAGTGGACAAACAATTGCTGAGTAACAGGGACTGATCGCTCCCATCCGTCTGCTGTCTATGACTGCCCGGATTCAGGAGTGTTGTCTGTGGTCTGTGCAGCCCTGCTGGCCCATGCCCAGCCTGCTGCACCGCGGGGCCCCTTCGACAGCGCTGCTGCCCAGCCAGGCAGTGCCCAGCCTGTATCACTCCAGGTGTGGGGCTTCCCATTTGTCCCAGCTGGATAGTACAAGATTCCCACTGGCCCTTTTCCCTGGCCTGGCCTTGTCCCTCTGGATGGCAGCCCTGCCTGCTGGCATGCCAGCTGCAGCCCTTGGTCCACTGGCATCCACATTCTTGATTTTAAAACAAAACTTATTTTAAATTGAAAAGTAAAGCTAAGCTGCAAGGACTGCTATTCATCCTTCCGTGTAATTCCACTAATTTTGGTGAGTTTAACAAGATTTCAGAAATGTTTTGCGAGGAGAGTTTTCCTTGTCGAAGGAAATTGACTGGCCTGCAAACCTCTCCAGTCTTTTTGTTCAGCAGTGAGTCAACTTCTTTAGCTCCATTAGATCGTGTCTACCTGGAGATCAAAACTTTCTTCAGGTAAAAACAGAGAAGTAGAAAAATAGTACATTCCTCCCTACCCACTGCCATTTCAGTTTGAAGTTAAGTTCCAAAGAATATATGTTGTATAAAAAAAATGAGACAAGTCTGGAAAAATCAATACATTGACAGAGGAAACTTTGTTTCTCTGACTCTGCCAGAGGATTCTATTAGGTTGTATCCCACTTGGGTTTAGGTTTTTTGCTAGTTCTGTATTGCCTGGAGCTTAGCCACTAGTAAGATACTGGTAGAGGTAATTCTTAAACCACACAGAAGATTTTCTTGTATTTCTTCAGTAAAGGGTATCCCTGATGCTTAGCCAGTACAGGGGAGCTTTACATATTAGCACAATCTTCAGCTTTTGAGCCCACAATAGCTGTTGATTGTGCTGACTTTTGCTTCCACTTCAAACCAACCATGCAGGCAGGTGGTGTAGGATATTTAGCTCTTACTGCAGGACTGGAGCAGGCTAAAGTTGTGAATGCCAAAGCATCCTGATAAACTCCCCAAATGAATGTAATTCACTACCAATCTTAAAATGCTATTCTACTCTAGAGAATGACTATTCAAAAAAGGTCCTAATTTAATCAATAGAGTAACTCCCGGTGTACATTCAGACACATATAAAATCTGTTAGTGACAACACGATGGGTTTTATTCTTTTTACTTCTATTAGCATTGCAGAACCAATTCTGCTTTGAGCAAGCTGGAATCTCCACTTTCCTGTGTTATATCCCCTGAAAATAATAGCTGGCACAGCACAGGGGCTCTCAGCACCTGAGTGCTATCAGTAATGGTGCTGTTAATGCAGCTTCTGGTGAGTGACCTACCCTGACCACTGAAAGCACTGGGACTGCACCAGTTGCACTGAGACCACTATTTTAGTTTACAATGGGGTTGCAACTGGGTGCATTCTACAAGGACAGAAGAAACCTGTCTCAATTCTGACCCCAGGATGTCTTTGAAGGTTAGAAAATGATTGTATTTTTCATTGTCCATCTGAGAACTGTTCCTGCATTAATATAAATCCCCATTATAATATTTTTACACAGTTGACTCCTGTGCAATAGAGTTATATTAAAAGCTGGAGGGGTCTCATTCAATTTAAGTAAGGAAGTAATTGTTTGAATACTGACCTCCAACACCTGCAAAACTGGGTGAGAAGAAAAAAGGAGAACCTGTGAGCCTGCAGCATTCTGATCTGTTTCTGTGGCTGGTAAGAATACAGCTTGAATCTATATTGCTGGAAAAGTAACATTGCCTAGAAGAGAGAAAAAACAAGAAAATAAAAAAGCCATATTATCTTAAAAAGTTGAGATGAAATTCTGAGCAATCTCACCTATTTCATCCCATATCAGTTCTGATTGTGCAATGTCAAGTTTTCAAAAAAACAGACTTAAAAGTAGCAGTTTGAATTTTGATTACAGCACTGTGATTGACCTGTCGATGATGATAGGTCTGCCATAAATCCTTTTTAGACTACAACACAATTGGCATCATACTCTGCAGTTACTGGATGTGAAGTGATACAGATCCCTCCCAGCCAGGGTTCCAGGCTGGATTTTGATACTGCACACCTCAACATCCAGGAGAGTTTGACTTAGTTTCACTTTTAGTGGGTGCACTGTAGGAAGCTTCCCGCTCTAGCTGGTAATGATGGAAATGCAGGTTGGGTGCTCCTGTAGATGCAGAGGCCAGTGCCCTGAGAAAGGAGGACAGGCCGCATTTCAGAATAGGGAACAGAGAGGAAGGAGGGAAAGCTCTTGATGTTCCCACATGCAGCCCAGGATGTGATGGTCAGAAAGCACAAGAACTACCAGCAGATTAAAACCTAGAGCCACGAAAGTGAATTTGCAGCTCAGACAGTCTGTACAAGGAGATAATGATGTTAATTCCTGTGAGTAGTGAGCTGGATTCTGATCAACCCTGTGTAAGCAGGTGTATTCCAGAGATAGCGAGGAGCGGAAAAACAGGTTGATTACTATTTTTAGCAATATATAATAAGGACAGACTGGGCAAGTTAGCACAATTTCCTTGATAAATGTTAGATTGTGGGTGCTCAGGGAGCACAAGCATCTGAGATGGTGACTACCGATAGAAAACTCTGCAGGAGCTGAACAAGGCAGGTTTCATCCACAGAAGAACATACTCAGCTCCTCAGTGTGAGAATCAGTCTGCTCCCATACCCTGCCATCCCTTCAGTGTCCGTCAGGTGCTCCAGAGCAATACTTGCCTTGGTGAGAGGCACCTGGCTGTAAAATGCCGGGGAAGACCTCCCCTCAGATCCAGTGCTACCTCTAGTACTCACTCCCAGAGCCAAGAAAGTAGTTACCTCTCAATGGTACAGGAAATCCTATGCCTCCTGAGCTCAGTCATGGGTCAGGAGCAGGCATATAGAAAAAAAAAAAAGGGGGCAGAGAGAGAGCCTGTTCCTCCTACTTTCCTCAAGCAGAGGAGGTGAGGGGAAGAAATAAGGGAAAACTGAAGCAGATATACCCAATTCCTGAAGATTGCTTCTAGCAGCCCAGCAGATCGGCTATAGGGCATCAATGAGCAGGAAGACACAGTGGCTCAGGGACACTTCAGGGGGTGACAGATATGCACTGAGGAGAACCTGGGTGAGGGGCCTCAGTAATAAAATGTGTGGGACAAGAGTCCTCAAGACGACAAGACCCTGACCACCAACTGAATTAGAGTTGTGGCCAGGCAGTGAAGTTAGTGAGCTGGTGGTAAAAATCCCCTTACCATGCTCTGTTCTTCTGTATCTTCTGGTCACCTCTGTATAATTCAGAAGCTATTAAGAATTATTCATATCCTCACTTTTGCACCTTGCAATGCATCTGGAGGATGGTGTTGACTATTACCTATTTGTCTTTACACACTTAAGACACCCTGCTGAACCAGGGTCTTTCCTGAGATCAAGTTATCATGGGAGAAAAGCATGCTCCCTGGTTTTCTTTTTGCCTGGATTTCTTGTAGTAAATGGGAGAGAAAGAAGGCTGCTTATCCTCACAAAGTACTTCTTTCCTTAGAGAGAAATATATACAGCTTTGTGTCTCTAACACATCATCTGAGTGGGTTGTGTCTGAAGTGCCTTTTGCCATGTGCAATGCAGGGCAATCTCAGTTCGTGTCTAGAGCCCACACAGTCACCTCCACGGCTCACAGATTAGCAGGGGGAGGATGCTCTGAGACAGCATTGTGGTGTACAGCAAATCTTTTAAGGCAGGATAACTCTCTGCAGCAGAATTTAATAACAAGTTACTTAGTACGAGTGCTTTATTCTTCATGTGATTTTATAGTTTCCCAGAATGTCTCAAGCTGTAGTCCTGGCTAATGCATAGTCAGTTCAATAGCAAGCTCTGGAGGGCTGACTGCTAAGGTGATACTGGCTCCTGTTTATTTCCACTTGCTAAGCCGTGTGACAAGAACCTTTCAGATATCCCAAATCCTCACCTGATGGTTTCTGTGCTTGCTAATACTGCCATTGACAGAGGGACGTCAGGCAGGCCTTGGAAGAAATTTGGAAAACTGATTGTTTCAAAAGACTTCTAATTTGAAACCAGTAATTATAAAAGTCTGAATGGTCTTGCCTCCCTGATGGGTTTCAAACTTAGAGAGAGGCTCTCTGCAGCTCCACACTGCCAGTTCAGCTTAATGCCCTCAGTGATGGATCAGCTGCTTGCACTGCGAGACAGCCAAAGGTGTGGCTGCGACTGCAGGCGTGGGCAGCTTGTAAACAGAAAGGCCAGTATTTTTTTGCAAAGGAGAGGAGAATGTGTGTTTTCCATCCTGAAACTGCCTGACAGTGTTATTAGAGCAGGGTATGGATATGAGGAACAGTGCATCATTCTGGTGGGGATTCAGTCTGTTGTTGTAATTCCCACAGTGCGCTGTGCTGCCTCTGACGTGCAGTTCCCTCTCTGTCAATAAAAATAAATGTCCGCCTGAAGTTTGTTGCCAATAGAGATTTTTTAAAATTTGAATTTCTTATGAGTTTACCATAGATGTGCTCATTCTGTTTTGCTCTTTACTAAATTTTCTAAAAGACCTCG
The DNA here is from genome assembly GCA_013400235.1 of Oriolus oriolus. NCBI lineage: Eukaryota > Metazoa > Chordata > Aves > Passeriformes > Corvidae > Oriolus > Oriolus oriolus. Next base: position 200,852 of record VXBT01004741.1, read on the forward strand.
TTGACTCTCCATGAGTGTTTTTCTGAGTGGCTTTTCCAGTTCAAGGTCCCTATCAGGGGACTCCAGAGAGATGCTCTGGCAGAGGAATAGCAAACTCTTGTCATGTCAGATGCATAAGAATTAGATTGACTTAAGTTGTTTTCTAATGGCAGATTTTCCATCAAGAAATATCATTTTGAAAACTAGACTTCCTATGGGAATATGTCAATTTACACAAAATGCCAAGGTCTTTTTCAGTCTAGGAGAAAATCAAAATGAAGTATTTTGGCCTTACCATGATGAAGCAGTGCTATAATTTACTTCATTGGCAAGTATACTATGGTATACTTTACTGTAAAATTGACATGAAACACTGTAATTCCTCTACACAGAAGCATTTGCTCCCCAGCTGTTTTCCTATATAAGATTTTATTTCGAGGAAACTTCAGTTTTATTCTTGTTCATTCCAACACATGGAATGGAAAGAAAAAGAAATCATGGAGTTTTCTTTAAAGCAGAAATTTGTAATGCTGTTCGGATCCAGCACCTATTGTGTACCACAGGCATTTGAAAGACCACTGGTGCATGACGAGAGTACCACACAAAGCAAACAAAAAATCCCAAGGGCTGAAATCTGTTCCCAGTAAATATTTGAGTAATTTCAAAGTATTCATCAACTGCATTCTGCCCACGAACAATTTGCAAACAGCCAGCAAGTGCCAGATTTCACAAGCAAACTGTCCACTGCAAAGAGTTTGCCTCTTCACTGTGACAGAGATGTGTGTTACTAAGAAGCCAACTGTGCTTCTTACACAAGCTTTTAACCACAGCCGTAGTAAAAGCTGTGTGTGTGAGGAGCGGGACACTAGAGTTTTAGGGAAATTATATTTTGAAAACCTTGCTTAAATATTTCTTCATAAAAATATTTACTGCCTTTTATTCAAAGATTTCCAAACCCAGTGAGCATCATTACTTCCATTTTAGTAGCAGAATAAAAAGGCAAGAGGGGAAACTACACAATTTATCTTAGATCCCATTGCAGATAAGATGAGGTGAGAATGGAATTAGCTCTTGAGATCCAGTTCACAAAACAGTATCTATGAAATGATAAATTGGCCTTTATTTATAATGGGTGTTAGTGTGGTGTTCATCACAGAAGGTGTTCATCGCTGTATAATTCAAATAAATTCAGCTTAGCAGTTTCCATAGCAGATGTACAATAGAGCATATATTCTTTCTTTTCTAGATGCGGAAAATGAGGCATAGATTACAAATCGTTTTGCAGCATTTGGGGCTGGCAGTGCAAAAGTAGCAGGAGAATCACAGTGCTGCCTCAGCCTTTTCAGGCCTCCTGTCTCTTAATTTGTCTCTCTTATCATCATCTCTAAATTCACCTTTAGAGCAACTGCCAAAACTTCTTTGATTTCAAGGCAAGCACGCAGATAAAACATTCCACACTCAGATACTTATGGTAAAACTAAAAAAAAACAAAACAAAACAAAACAAAAAAACCAAACCCCATCATGGAAGCAGCTCATGAGGGCAGCTGGTGATGATTCCTCCTTGATTATTGCTTAAGGACCACTATTTGCAAGCATCTCATCCCAGGAGACTTTCTTGCGGAAAAGTCATGGGAGGAAGTCTTCCTGAAGAGGTGTCATCTGTCATGACAAGTTGCCTGTCCTGATGAGCCTGGTGCTGAGATTGCATTATGATGACTGATGAGGCCGTCTGTAGCAGTTAACTCAGCCATTTGTAATCATTTCTCTTACAGGCCTTTTGGTAATCACTTTGGGAAATTCTTATTTGAACAGCGCAGGTTCTGGGGGGAAGAAGAGCAGAGCTATTTCTCTGTTGCAGGAAAGGATTTAGATAGACATAAACTTGGCAAGAAATGAAAAACAAAAAATCGGCATAAAGTATCTTCCTGTCCTTCTAGATATTTCTGCAAAGCTGTTTTGGGTTTTTTTTGTGTCGCTCACAGCCACATCCACACAGTGGCTCTGTTCCAAATGCTCAGAATCCCCCTTTCACAAGGTAGGGTGAAGTTGTTTGACAGAGACAGGGCTGGACCACCAGAAACGGGGACTTCTGGGAAGAAGGACACAGTAAAAGTTGTTTTCTTTTCTGAACTCTGCTACTGCTTTGCAAAGTGAATTTGAGCAGGTCATTTAATCCAATGGTTTCTTATTATCTTTACACATAAGAGGTATGTAATTTATATGCCCATTTTTTCCCATGTAGCTCATATCTTCTACTAGTTGTTTTTATGGGCCAGCTTTTCAGCCCAGCCCACCTCACCAGTTTTTCCCCAAAAGGAAGGCTATAGCAGCGTGTAGGAGTATGTAAGAGAGAGACTAGAAAGCTCCTTCTCTCTGTGAGAGGCAGATGATAATAACCTGCCTCTTCCTCCTCACCTTAGACTGTGTCTCATTGGGTATTTGAATGGTTGCCTTTATACCAGAGGCCAAATACAAGTCTGAGTAGAACTTCACAGCAGCATAATTTGAATCAGCAGAGAGAACCTGGGCCACCATGCCCCACGCACAAGGGAGGTACCTTGAGCTGGAGCTCCTTCTTTTGTGTCACATAACCGATCTGGCCTGGTGCCATCCAGCTGGGGATAGTGGTGGCTGGTGGCATCAGCTGCTTTACGTCACTCACCTCTCTTTCGGGAATGCCAAGGATCAGCTAACAGTTAAGAACTTTGTAAAGCAGCTACACAGAACAAAATTGTGCCGACGAACCCAAAACATCCTACAGAACTCAGGATATCTTCAGAGATACGGCTTCTTATTTTAATTCAGCACCTGAAAAACAGAATGACAAGCAATTTCCCTTTTACAATCTTTACTCATAGTCAGTTTAGAGATGTCTGTGTGAGTGAAGATAGGAGTTTCCGATGCCTCGCTCAGATGCTTTATGGCCTTCATTTTGGCAGCACTTACAGAACTTCCTTGAGCGGTACTTTCACATCTAAATACCCCACAGTTGTAGTCAGAGATGCTGTCCTTCACCTTAAGCAAAATTAAATGTTGCAGTGAAAATAGACAATATAAGCACATTGGCATCCTTCCCAGTAAAGGGAATATGAAGTAGTTTTTATTGTTCCTGCCAAGACAGCTGTGTTTTAGATTGAAATAGTCATCACACCCTTTTTCTATTTCTAGAAATAATGCAGCTTGCCTACCAATAACAACTGTCTTGTATTTTCCCTGGAACCAAAACACCTCACACTTTTGTTGCAACTCTGCAATGCTATATCTTAACAGAAGTGCCTAATGCAGCAAATAAATGGGTTTAGCCAGGCAAATGGCAGGAAATTCGTAACTGTCACTTCTTCACAGTTTGTGTCTGTCGTACACATGTAGAGCTTCATCTGATTCCTCTGAGCATTCTTTTTGTGTTTTGATATGGTAGGCATACTTTAAAAGTTTCTGCTTTTAAAATGCCTTCTTTGGATTCCAAGATTTCAGAACTGTTCCATCTATTAAAGGTGGACAAGGCCTCTGCAGCTGTAGTGACCTTTCTAAAGGTGTTCCCTCTGTCTTCATGATATAGTTGAGGCGCAGTTTCTATGGGAAACATCACTTCATTATTTCTGCCTCTATTGTACAGGAAATCTCCGTTTTTTACCTAAAGTTGCTGTATTTTATTTCCTTTGTTTGTGGGCTGTTTTAAATGTGAAGGGGTGGGGATGCCTGATTAAAAAAAAAGCCCCTGGATTTGTATTTCTATTTGAAGAGCCATTATTGAGTCTTTTGCCAGCATTAACTTGCACATGTACTTGCACAGTAAGCTTAGAATTCCCCTCCTTTCACAGAAGCAATAATAGTAATAATGATAATAACAAGGCAAAATAAGGCTGACTTATGCCATTGCTGTTGCTTTCTTCCAAATAACCAGAATTTACTGGCTGCCATTTGCAGCTGGCATTGTTGAATGTTTCCAGGCAGCAAAACAAGGCCAGCTTCCACTTAAGGTGGGTTTATGCCAGGTGGTGGCTGAGAGACTGCTCTGAACACAGTCCCACACTCTTTGGGAAAGAAGGATGGTGCACACCTTCAAAAAGCCTTTTTTTTTCCGCAAAGAAGGAGGTATATGTAGCATTATTATGGGATACAGGGAATGAGGGTTCCCAGGCAAATCCAGATAAATTAGGTGGAGCAAAGTAAAGACACTTCCCAAATTAACTCAGGCTGAACTTGGACCTGCAATGAATAAAAGTCTGGTTTTCCCTTGATATGCAGTAGGTGTGTGAAACTGAGCTGTGTTTCCCCTCTCCCCACTATCCAAGCTCAATGCTGCAGTGCAGTCAAAGAGAGATTTGTAAATGCTCAGGTCATGTGTGACTGTAGCTGGCTTTGACTGCGAAGGGAGGCATTTAGATGCTTATATGAAAGGAAAAATAAGTGTTCCCTGAACTTCGTTGTGAGTGTCTCCAGAGCCAGAGGTACTGACATAGCATGAAAGTGTGGGAGGAGAAGTGAATTGCCACCTTTTTCATCCTGATCAAAGAAGTCTTTAAAAGGTGATGCAGGCTGCCTGCTCTGAGGGCGAGAACCCTCCTGCAGACCACAAAGATTCAGATGTGCAAAACCTTCAAGTACTCATTTCCCCAGCATTTAAATGTTCAAGAAATTTTTTGCATGTGTTTTTGTCCACTGACAAGAAAGACAGAGATGAAAATAAGTGAGCATTGAATGCTACATCTTAAAGCATGAGACACAGATTCAAAATGCAGATGTTGAGAAAAATATGAGCTTGTACTAAAATTTGAAGGGGCTGTGGGCCACTGAATATCTAAATATCTGCAGTTGTGTGAAGTGATAACTGCTTAGTGGTGTAAGTTTGTGTGTGTGTGTTCTGACTTAGAATGCAGTCGATGTAGCACCAAAAAAGGCTTTACGTGTCTGAAGAGCAGGGGGTTGCTTCTGGGTTTGTTTCTTTCTACTTCTTTAATCCCACTTTCTAAAATTATACAGGAAGTGTGCGGATCTGATCAGACTCCAACTGGGTGTCTGTGTACCTATTCAGAAACCCAGGGTAAAGGCACTAAATGGTTTGAAGTCAGTGTGTGTAATGAATTATTAAAACGCTGTCAAAACAACTATTTCTTTTGCTTGGAAGTCTGGCCACTGTGCTTCCAGAGGTTACGTTTACTGGGTACAGAGTAGGGGAAGGTACAGAGTGCGGAGGGGTGAGACGAGACATGCAAAGAGATGAACATTGGCAATATGTGGGATCAGGACCCCAGGTCTCAAAGGTGAGAACCATACTGGTACAGCAGACATACCAGCATAGTGATCATTTTGGTGTAGACTGGTGTGTATACATATATATATATATAATAGTCACACTGTAAAGCAACTGCTCAAAAGTCCTTTGGATGAGGAACACTTAAGGAGGGGGCCAGTGCAGCAGGCGCTGGAAGGGCTCCCAGTGACTGTGAACAGAGGAACTCTCTAATGCTGACACATGTACCAAACACTAATTCCATCTCTCAGTTATTCCTTTGGAAGTTTTTCCTAGCTACAGCACACAAATACCCCAAACAACAGTGGAAGGGTCACTTTACTTCCACACATACAGAAAAAATTCAGACATCTGCAACCTGAAGTACTTTAGAGCACCTGAGTAGAAAGGTTGCCAATTCTCCAGACATCTACCTGGCATTTTCCTACTGTATGCAGTGTCTGGAGGTCTGTCCAGGTCCTGTGCTGCAGGAAACAGATAGACATGATACCTTTTGGTTTTCACTGCTTATCTGGTCGGTAGTTATCAGTCCAAGGACGAGGACAAGTGTTGCCCTGTGCTGAAATACCACAGCCCTGCAAAATCATGACCCCAATACTCCTTTTCCAGTTGTGACCCTAAAATGTCTAAGAGCTGATACAAAGCACAAGTGTCCAAAATTCAGAAGATGTGTGTTTGTACATGGAGCTTTGGTGCTGCAGGGCTTTTCCCCCATTTAGCTAAGCTGCAGGCTAGACAAGCTGGAGAAGCACATCCCTTGATGCAGTCCTGCCAGCAGCCTCAGTTTTGAGGCTCTGAACCAGAGTTAAGTGCAGTTCAATTACTAATACTCAGTCCTTTGTTTCCTCTGCGTTGCACCACAGAGGTGCTTAATTGTGCTGTAAAAGATTATTACAGCAAAAGTCAGTCTGCAGTTGGATTTTTTAAAGGTTTCCTGTGCGCCCACAGATGAGTAACAACGTTAAGCCATTCCTAGCCTGGTCTGTAGTTGAGGCCCTGAGCTCTTTATCAGTGAATCACGGCTGTTTTGTGGTGTCTTGCTGGGCAGGTCTTCGGCAGCTGCAGAGCACCTGAGATGCAGTAATATGCTCTAGATGGCAGTACATTTTAAAACTGTATTAGTTATTATAAGCTTGGTCATCTTGACTGGTTAATTTTAATGCTCTTTGTATGGAAAATGTGAATTATTTATTTTCCTGTAATGAGCAGCAGCACATCATACCTAGCTAATATTTCCCTATTGCAATGTCTTGATCAAATTGCAATTTGGGTGTTTCGTGTTCCTCTTCCTCCAGATCCACTGATCAGACCACATCTCCCAGACTTGGCACAGACTCTCCTTGCATCAATAAATGTTTATAGGTTATGGTAGGTAGAGGAACTGTCTTGTCAGTAGAAAAAGAATGGGGCTGTGAAGTACCTACTTGCTGATCAATCAGTCATGATGCATTTGGGTTTTTTCAATCAAAAGTTAATACTCCAATTGAAAATGAGGTGGGAAAAAGTACATGGCCAACAGAAAGGGTTTAAAAGAAAATTTTAAACAAGGCTTGCAAAGGAAAAAAAAAGTAGTCAGGGTCAGAAGGATAACCCAGGGGTTGTGTTGATACAGCTTTATTAGAGACACATGCTTTATGTTCAGGAAGTGTATGCTATTCCCAAATTTACTCATCAAGCACCGGCCAGTCAGCATTGTTGATCACTCCTGTGCCTCATGCAGACTGAGTTCACTATCCACAGGTCTGCTACAGCCCACTAAATGCAAATTCCCTCTCTGTAGCAATCCAGAGCAGTTTTTGTGATACACACACGCTATAGTTTATTTGCACTCATCAGGCTTTCAATATGACATAAAATCATTGTAACATAATGCATTATTAAATATATTTTCCAGCTGAAAAAGATAAACTTGACAGACTGTCAGTGAATATTTTCATACTGTTGAAAAGGTTAGTGAAAAAAACCCTGGAGTACATCCACCCATTAGTGTAAGAAAAGCTCACCAGCTACTCAGAGCAAGAAACTGCATGGAAAGAGCTTGCCCTCTGCCTTGTTCTCCATCAGGACCATAAACAGAATTTGAATTTTACTGCTAAATTTCATTTAGACAATGATTCATATGAGCCCGGTTGAGCACAGATTATTCACAAAGTGTTTACTTGGGCTGTTTGTTGGGTTTGGTGTTGCTTGGTCACATCAATAAAATGTGGGTTTTGCACTTTCATGGGTGACTGAGTATGTTTGTAGATGTGAAGAAGGGAAAAATGAAAGCTTCTAAGTGGTGTGAGTACTGTCAGTGTGATTGTGAGGATCAGTTGTGAAGCTGAGCAGGAATTCTCAGGAGATCTTTTCCCTCCAGTTTGCATACTGGAGGGTAGTGAGGGCTGGAAGGATACCCTCCAAAAACCAGAAACCAGGAACTTCTGTGGAGCTAGGAGCTCAGCAATCCTTTTTGAAGGCCCTGGAGTTTCCATTTTCAGCTGGACAGAGGCAAGCCTGAACACCTTGCTGGCCACAGCCAGCCAAGGCTTCATAAAGGTCCTGAGAGCTCTTTTGCAAGATCAAGGTGTTTGTCTTTGGGATCCTGCAGTGTTGGATCTGCCTCTACCCAAGGATGCCTTTGGCCTGCCTCTGTTTCATAGGAGAAGCCTACAGAGGTTTCCTTACCTGGGGCACTCAGCTCTCTGTGAGATTTTTTATTTTAATGAAATGAAGTTGCCTTGGTTCTGAGTAGTTTAGTCCTTCTTTTTCTTAATAGTGGAAAAATAACTGCTTATTATCCTTTCTGTGGAAAATTGCTACCTTTTACTTAGAACTGGAATAACCTTTTCTGAAATGTCAGGCTTTCCCAGAGACTGGAAAATCCAGATCTTAATGTTGTAATATCCTTTCTGTGGAAAATCGCTACCTTTTTCTTAGAACTGGAATAACCTTTCCTGAAATGTCAGGCTTTCCCAGAGATTGGAAAATCCGGATCTTAATGGAGACTGTTTCTAAACACGTTATTGTAAAAATTATTAATAACTACTCTATTCATGGCTGTTATAAATCAGAGCCACAAATGCTACTAATGTTGACTTTTGATTTCCACACAAACATGAGTGATTTTGAGATATTTTTTAGATGTAGATGTGGCTGAAAGTACATGTTGATCTCAGTTATTATCTTACACATCTGTTGCAACTCTGAAATCTAGAGGACAGGTACATGCTGGCCTGTCACCTCAGATTTACCACCGAGAAACTGCAAATAATACAGCTCAGCACAGTGAGAGAGCTGAGTAATCAACCAAGATCCAAAGGTAGCAATAAGCAATATTTGGTTACATGGAAGAGCATTTTTTGGTTGAGGAAGGCTTGAGTGTTTTGTTAAAAATTCATTTACATTTCTGCACTACATGAACCTTTAGAAAATTACATATGTTAATTGCTGGGGATATTTCTTCCTTCTCCCAGAAAAGACAAAAAGGGGAGGAAATCCTGTTTGTCTAGAAATTACCCACGTAGAAAGCTTTTCTTGTTGTTCCATTTTTATGTGAACATGCAGGGTTGTTCTATTAAAGAGGTATTTTTCATTAAAATAATTCATAAATATTTTATTTAATGAATTTGTAGCCTTAAGGCTTGACTTCAGTACACATGAGCCATTTTCTATTTTTTTTTTTACTGAAACTCCCGGTGAACTGAATGAATTTCACATCCCCTAAGGAGATACCTTCACACAAGTTTAAAAAACAGAAATGTCAAATGTTCTCTTCAGATGCATGTTTCTTGCTGCGATGGAGCACCTTGGGCCAGGATTTGGCCCTGGATATGTCTTCAGGCAGGAATATCAAAGAAACCTCTCATGTACGTTGTCGTACGTCTGGCTACTAAAAATGGAGTTGTCAGCTTCCAGTTGCCAATCCATTAATTTTTTTAAAGGTTAGGGTTACTTTTGACAAGTGACAGAGTACCCTGATACAAACAATTGCAATTGGAGGTTAGCATACCTAAAAAGAAGGAGACAAATTTTCTCAGTGCCTTTTGGCTTAAATTGAATTATTTTGGAGAGGGGAAAACCCCTTTATTTTGTGAAAGGGCTTGGATGTGGCCTATGTTTGTACTACCCTTGCTACACAAGAAGCATTTATTTAGCTGAAATGGTCTCCTATTATTATCTTTCTGAATGTAAAATGCCCTGAAGGTGGAAGAGGAAAGGTCTCTCCTTTTCCTAACCTACAGCTGATGCTTAAATCAAATCATTCCTCACTGTGAAGAGTAGCCTCTTGGCTATACAAAAACCTTTTACCCAGCATCTTTCTCGGAAGATAACTTAATTGGGAAAGATTCATAACTTCTGATACAATCTTCTTGTCTTCAAGTTCAGACCAATAGCCCAAGCAAATCATTTGAGATGAAGTTCCAAAATTAACCCTAAAGAATAAGGGAAAAAATAGTTCTAAGGTTAAAATGAATTGAACTGAATCCATTTCATTCTTTAAAAATAGACGAAAAACTTCCAATTTTTTGTGTTATCTCTTATTGACCTCTTGCTGCTGAGGGGCGGTTCAGGTGCCAGGACTGCCTTGTCTTCTCTGCTCAGATGTTCAACCTTATTTTTTATCTCAATTTACTGCATATATTGGTGCCAGAGGGAATATTTCCACTTAGCTGAGGCTGAAGGAAGGCAGGATTTCTGAAGAATGCAATATGGAGAGGCTTTTTTTGGAATGCGAGAAGTGGCAGGGAAGTTGGAGTACTGCAGCTGATTGCTGTGGTTCCGATTCCTGTGAAAGTGATTCCCAGGTAAGGCTGGTCAGGGTAGCTGAAGAGATTTAATTTTAAGTTCTGTGACTGAAGCATTAGGGAGAGAAATGCACCTCAGTGACTCTCTCTCAGATTATTTTGCCATGGGAACAGAGGTGGGAAGCAGGTCAGCTTTTAAGGTTTCTGTGAAGTTTTCACCGGATTGCAACACAAGGTCTTGGCTCTCTGGTAGTACTAAATGAGTGACAGCTGCCTGCATTTGGGTCTGTTTGGGGTAAAGGAGCCCTGGAGTTCTTGTCTGGAGGAGATCCATGATCTGTGATCAGGATATTAAATCATTCCCCCTTTTGGAGAGTCGCTGGGTACAGATGTTATATAACGGGGATATCGATACTGGTCAGACATTCCACATCTGGCAAAGCACACATAACTTTGAAAACCATCTTATTTCAGGGGCTCATATTTTATTAATATTCTTCTTTTATTTATTATTTTATAGTAGCATCAATGTGAAGCACATTCGTAGGGGAAGAAAAATCTGCTTTTAGCAGCTGTTATAACTGTTGTAATGAAACCTGATATTATTTTTCACAACCGGCTTTATCAGGGACTGCTGAAAGACATGTCTTGATGTTAGGGAGGAAAAGCCAGTATAAAGATTATTTCATGGTTACCTACCACTTCATCAGTGCTGCAGGCAGGACACCAGGTTTGCTACTTTGCCTCACAAATCACTGGCCTGATCTTCTGTGTTCCCACATTCTAGACAACAATAGGGGGTATTTAGTTATTGCACTGTAACTTAGCACAGAGACCACGTTTAATTGAGCCATTAGGAATATTCATTTTTTGCCACTCAAGAATGTCTTACAGTGTGAAGTCCATTTTTATCTTGAAGATTATTGCTCTAAGAAAGGAGTTACAGCTCTTACACAAGAGTGGTTATTTTTCTCTTGGTTGTGCTGTAGTTACTCATTTACAAGAGTGTGCTAAAAATGAAGTTGCACTGAGAACAAGATAGGGCACAACTAAAGCCTGGTGTTTAAGCTTCTGACAAGTCCCTCTGAAATTTTCCGGTTTTTCTTTACTGGAAGTGGGAAGTAGGACTAAGCAGAGCTTTTGCAAAATCAAAGCAGTGTTTCCCCCAGGACTTCAGCCATTTACCTTGTTTATTATTATTCTCTTAAATGTGTCATTATTTTATGGCTTCTGTAGAGAAATCAGAAATCCAGCAGTTTATTTTTTTTCCATCAATCAAATCTCCCAAACACAAGTTTTTCCTGCGTCTATTCCTACACAGGTAAATCCTACCTTTCCTCTAAGGATCTCAAAAAATGAGACCAAGATCCTGATATCTTCAGAAAACTCAACTTAAACATTCATAGGGAAAATTTGTACTTTCAAAGCTTGCAGTACTCCACTTTGCTCATTGATCGTGTGTCTTGTTTTGGACACTGTTTCTCTTTATGCCTTTAATGTCATCATGGTCTTGCAGAGTTAGTGCAGGTTTGTACAGAACTCGCCTGTTCTGGGTCACTGTAGTATTTGAATCATTGAAATCATCTTTGAGATGCGTTGGGTTGTTGAACACATGTTGGGTACATGTTTGCCTGTTCCATGTACAAGATCTCCTTATGCTAGCAGAACTTTAAAAACCCCAAACTGAGGGACTGAAAGGTCAAAGAGAACTTAGAATCAGTGTGAGATGAAACTTGACAATTTCTCTAGGTGATGATAATTTTGCACTGTAAAGCAATGAATCTCCTGTGTCCCTCTGCATGCACGTATCAGGAAGGAAGAACCAACCGAGAAGTAGTTGAAAATTGGTGCTTATTGCATGTGGTCAATAAAGCTGCTTAAGTTCTTTGAACTTGATGTGTAGCATGCAAACAGCTACATCATACTTAATGGGCTTTTCTTTCTTGGCTTTCTTTTTTTTTTTTGTGAAAGGTCTGAGCCCTTCAGATCACCCAGCAAGGAGCCCTTCTCTTCCTCCTGGTTACTCTGCTTGGAACTTGACCTGGGTCATGAGAGATACATCCCCTTTCTTCTCCCACAGAGGACGACACAGTGAGTAGCATGAATATGTTATCCTCAAGAGGCTGCAACTACCTGCCTAAGGTTTTGGTGTAATACTGGAATAAATCAACACAAGTCAAATGTTTCATGGTAAAATATCCATACTGGCAGCATCTGAAGGCACCACCTGCCCCTGGGTCTTCCCCTGCCATGCCCAAGGGCCCAGGAATCCCATTTCAACCCAGCCCAGCCTGAGGTTATTGCCATCTCTATGGAGGTGCCTGGTGACCTGGGCTGCCCCAGCCTGCCCTGCTCCCTCAAAAACAAGGTCCCAGACTGTAATATTTGCGTGGTATGTTGAAATTCACCAATATTATACAGAGATGAGCTGTGTACTGAGCCTTTTGCTTTCCATCTCCTTTTCTAACACCCATCCCTTCCAAAATCTGGGGATGTGTTTTCCTCTGTTCTCTGGTATGACCTGTTTATTGGCTATCCATGGCCATTCCACTGTGAAGTACGATGGCCGTAGTTAGGGCTGGACTGCACAAGGCAATATCTAACGTGCAATCCAGAAAGTGACTGCAGTAGAATATATCTACTATATATCTACTAGCAGTCTCTACATGGGGAGATAAGGTGCTGAGAGGCTAATAAGATTTACTCACCCCAAGCCTGTAATTATCTGCTTGAGGGAAAAGTTTGACCTACCTATATGAAGGAGCCCCATATTTCTTCAAATTTATGTTGCAGCCTTTTATGTGTGCAATATATATTCTTTCCACTGGCATACAATATCTGCTCCTAGCTGTTGTATCTGCTTGAGTGATGAGGACACACCAATTTCATTTTGGAAGCAAGAGTAGTACAATCTTTTTTCTCTTACTTGGTTTTCTGAGAAGTTGCAAGAATGATTTTTAATTTATCCTTTATTACTTCTTCCTAAACTCTTTCAGTTTCTCAGTAATACTGTTCTAAGGAAAGGCTTTGTTCTTAAAACCTAAGAGCACTGATTCCATCTGACAGCATCACATGGAGATAAATGTACTGCATCTCAGCAGAAATGATTTATGATGATTTTAGCTGATTGCACAAGACCAAATTCTACCATATTCCAACCATCTGTTTTGCAAGGAGAGGCAGGGATTTGATGAGGTGTTACACAAAATACAATCTTCACTCAGACAAGTCTAAACTGTTTTCTTCCTCAGAAGGTGTAATTCCGTGTATGCACCTTGAAATTTCTGGAGAATCCTGAGGAGAGGAAGGGGTAATTTGTTTTTTCTAGCTTTACAATTTAACATTTACAGAAATTTAAATTAAAGGGTATCAGTAGCCCTGGAAGCCACACATTTCAGGCTGGGACACCCCATAGCATCACTGTGCAGACACTTCCTGCCACTTGAGATTTGCAGTACACAGAGGACTGATGTGGGTATGTGCAGCAGAGCCTGTAGGCATAGCCCAAGACTAAGAGGGCACTTCTTAAAACTTCTATTCCTCTGCATACCTTCAGCTTATAGCCACTGGAATGTTTATTAGTAAACTTCCCAGGGAGCTGGATTTCTGTTCAGAGCTGCTCTGTGCATGACAGGGTGGACAGTTCCTTTCTGTGGCTGATTACTGGCCCTGGATCTACATGGCTGTGTGAAGGTCATGCAGGCACTCAGCAGAGTGAGGAAGAAGACAAGGTTAGACCATCCAAGCTCTAGGAGAGTACTCTTGTCCCAGGACCCAGCCTTCTGATTAGTGGTTAATCCAAAATCACACAATAAATCATAAGCAGAAATAAAACCCAGCAGCCTTTTACTACTGGAGTGATTTCTTCTTCTGTCAGCTTTCCTTACTGCTCCCAGTGTGACTGATTACAGAGTGCTCAATAAAACTTCTATCAAAACTTTGTTTGCCTAATCATCTGATGGGACCCATCTAATTAACTGGCTGACATTGCTGGAGTGGGGCAATATTAGTTGTCTTAATTACACTTTCTCTGTGTTCTGCTGTTGGAGAAATCTCTGATTGAAAGAGTGAGTAAATTGATACGTGGTGTCCTTCTTCCTCTGCCGAACTAAGTTCTCTTCCCTTTTACACAGAATTAAAAATTCTGACCGACTCTCTCTGGTAGTTCTGGCAGGAACAGTGCCTGATGATATCTTTGAAACCATATGCAGCAATCCCAAAAGGTAACAGCTGGCACAACAAGATACTTGAGTGGTGCATTCACAAGACTTTTTTTCTGTTTTGTCTAGAGGTTTTTTACATTTGTCTCAGTCCTATCACTGACTAATCATCAGTCATCTCAGACATGCAAAATCCACATGGCTGTCTACCTTTCAGAAAATAAAGAGTAAAAATCACATGTGAAGTCAAAATTATCTGGGAATTCAACCTGTGAGGCAAGAAGAGCCTTTAAATCTCCAAATTTTTTATATCCTTTTGTTCTCATGAGGTACACTCAGACTGTTTCCTGTGGCTAGAACAAACTTGTAATGCATTCTGCATATGTGGACTTATGGTAGCGTATTAATCTCCCATTTACAGATCTGATGGATCTCTGTCCTGAGGCTTACATGATTAACTGCACCCAGCCACATATTTCACTTCTTCTCCTGGCTGGTTGAATATTAATTTTCTCTTCTGTACAGGTATTCCATAAGAAATCAATTGTCCACTGCATAAACTCTTATAAGCTCATGTAACAGGGGTTGCAGATGACAGCTGCCCCTCCGGACCTTCACACAGTTAACACACCCCTCTGTGCCCCGTCCTCTCCATCGCCCTGGGCCAGCCAACAACCCTGCACCTGGAGCATGATCCTGGCAGGGTGTGGTGGCAGCTGTGGAATGTGCTACCGATTGGAGCAAAAATCAATTGCAATTCAACCCACTTAAAGTCTGCTTTGAAAGAAGAACACATTTCAGGAGAACAGCAGGCCTAAGGTTGCCATGCTGGACTATTGGAGTTGGCTTTTTCTTTTTAACTCTTCTTACATTACTGTGCTGGCTTTGTGTCTCTTTGCCACGTTGTCCAGTAGCAGCTGAACTGCTTGGCTGCTCTGAACCAGCACTGGGCAAAGTACTGAAGTGCCTCTCTCAGGTAATATAGTTTACATACAGTTGTTTGTTGTTTTTTTTTTGCCCCTCTAATGTTTAGGAAATAGTGGTGTTTTGAATGGCAAAGTCAACTGGGACTAAAACTCAGGATGAGAGCAAATTTGGCAACCTAGTCACTATTGTGCTTAAAAACATCTAGAGAAGGTGAGTTCAGCAGAGGAGGAACGCACGCCTACAAGAATGCGTAATTATTCACAGCTTTGATTTAATAGGTACTAAAAGCCTAATCTACAGGATGGCCTCTATTAACAACTTATTAATAATTTCACTCAGCTCTATGTCTTCAGAAAACTGATTTGACAGGGTTGTTGGGGTTTTTTTTTTTACACTTTCTAATGGAATGTTGTCTGTGATGAGTTCCTAATTTCCTGAATTGGGTTTGCTGGACTAAAAAATAAAAATGCATTGGACTAGTTTTACTGTGGGATAATTTGGGGTCACTCTTGCTGCGTATTTGATGCTCAGTGGCACAGCAGTGGCTCAGCAAGGTGTCAGATGATTACATTTTTTTCTCTGGTAGGTCATATCCACCATTTCGTTCATATCAGCTGGGTACCAGCTAGACCCTGCTGCCACAAAATTCAGTGAGTCTGAACATCAGACAAAAGGGAAGATGGAGATAAAGAGGGCACCAGCCAGATGCACCCATGTTACAGTTAGCTTCCTATGACTACCTGTTTGATAATTCTACAACAAATCACACTACATATTCAGAGTGATAAAGCTGTTGTGGTTCTTGGCTCAGCGTGGCATAGTGAGATGTATGGATACAAACTGATTGTTACAGCAAGATCCTGTTTGGAGGTGAGATAAAGTCAGGAGAGGAACAAGGAGAATGCTACTTCATCCCAGAGGAAAACTGAATCAATGCTTTCTTAGTAAAGCTATTGGGAAAGTGATGTATCATCTTCATTCAAACACATCCTTTTTGCAGTCTTAGAAGTACTCTAATGTAGTTTGGAAATAGCGTTATGAATGGAATAGGGCAAGACTTCAATTAACAGCAGTTACTGACACCACATTAATAAAATTACTCCATATAAAATAGCAGATGCTGTGACCCTGTATACCTTTGCAGGAATTCTTGTGTAACAATTAGATGGTTTTTGGCCATGTGCAGTGGTGCTGAAATGCAAAGGGAGGAAAGTCAGGAAAAGCAGCAGCTCCCTAGCTAAACTGAAGGCTGTGTTAAGCAAGAAGGAAGGAAAAAAAAATCTTTTTGGGGAGAGATTTGAACTTTCTTTTCTTTATGTCATCTTTCATCTGCAGATAATATGTCTATGACAGCTCAACATTTTTCAATAATAAAATAACACACAGTAAGACAACATATGTCTTTTCTCACCATCTCCCAAGTATTCATTTTCTCTTGAGATCTTTTGAAATTCATGCAAGAGGTTCCTTGTATGAATTGTCAAAATATGACAGTTCATCCAACTACTGTTTTGTGCCAGCTGGAGCATGTTTTCTAACAACTGCTGTTAGTCAGTACTTCTCTTTTTTTGGCCAGAACTGGCATTAGAAATGCACTTTCATGTATTGTTTTTGCTGCATGCATGGGAGACTTGGTGGACAAATATTTCTTGTGTGTAGAGTGAGCTCTGACACTTCTTGGAGCAAGAGGAACGAAAATGAGAGCTGTTGCTAGTTGCTCTCCCAACACCCCTTCCTCACACCTCTCTCTGTAGCTGTCTTGAAAGACTGTGCTTATAATTGATTGATGAAGGAGTCCTGGCCCTTTCTTTGTAGTTTGATTTCCACTGAACAAAGCAGCTGTCAGAGATTTTGGTGATTCAGTCCCTGGTGCACGCGGAGGAGCTGGGTGGATATAAAGTAGATGCTGTCATTTTTACGATTCTCTTAACAAATAAATGAATAGCTGCATTATTGCTGTTTTCTCTAAGCAGTGGCCCATCAGCTGTGGCTCGCTCCCTAGAGAATTAATTTAAATGCATCTGGCATGAGGAGAGCTCTGGGCTCCACAGGGAGGCAGGCAGCTCGCTCTGTGCTGGGCATCAAGGCCCAAGCACCCTTCCCAGGATGGTGCTGGGATATTCCCTGGGGTATTGCTCCCTTAAAACCTTTTCTTCAGAATGCAATCTGAAGCCCCTTCCAAAGGAAATCTTAGTGGTTTTCCTTCGAAGTGGGCATTGAAGGGACGAGCGGTGCTTGTGCTACCAGCCTTGACCCTGTCCAGCAGGCACCACCCCTGGGTGCTGGGGAGAAGCTGGCCCCACTGAACTCTTCTTGCAGGCAGCGAGCTCTGAGGAGCCCTTGAAGCCCTGTGAGGGTACAGCAGCAGCCCTGACAGTAATTTCAAGGTCAGGGCACCGTGCACAGAGACCTACTGGTGCGGAGGAAGGACACAGAGAGCGATAAGCTAACTTGTGCTAAGTAGCTTGAAATTAAAAGGAAGTCCCTGGTGAACACAGAGTGCATCTCAGGGCAGGGAGGGGAGCTGGCGTGGTGCCCAGCCGATCTCTCTGCCACTCTCGCAGGTGACTCAGGTTCACCGGATGGGATGGACCCCAAAGCTGTGCCGAATGGAGCCATGCTGGGGAGCTCCTCGAGTGCCTCCCCAGTTCCCCACATCCCCTGTCAGGCCACACTGCTGCTGACACGTTTGTCAGCTCCTGGAGCAGCAGCCCAAGGAGCAGGCAGTGATGGCTGGCACAGGCATTTGCTAAGGGGGGTAAGACCCAGGATGCCTGGCAGGGATACATGGGACATTAGCATCCCTTAAAATGTGCAGTTTGCCCGTTCTCAGGGCTAGGCAATGGAAGGAAATAAGTGAAAGTGTCCCTTCAGACTTGCTTGCTCAGCAGGAGCAAGGCAGTTAAGCCCTGCAGTTGTTTTTGCTCTTGAATTTGTGTGACTGCCAACACCTTTTCCCTTCCCCTTTGGGCTTTTTTTTCCTGTGCCCTTCCATCCTGTGGTGGATTCCCTCATTTTAAACTGCTGCTGTACCTCCAGTTACACAGCTGAAATATAGCACCAGGAATTCATCTGCAAGAATATTCACCTCTTCTTTGTGCCAGTAAGACAATGCTCACTTCCAAGGACCTGGCCTCTATGTAGGTCCTCCTGGGTGTTCAGCAGGCGGGTGAGCTGACAGCCAGGGAGCACAGTGCCTCCCATTTATGTTCTATTTTCAGGGAGAAATACTTATCACTGCAGGCTTCTTTGTGGCACCCCACATGTGCACCCTGGTTTGGTGAATAGAAATTCGGAAAGGCATGATGAGGCAATTGAAACCCTTAGATTGAATGCCCTGTGCCCTTTTGTACTCAGAGGGAATGGGAAGGCTTTAGGAACTGGCTCTGTCACTAGGATTAATAACTGGAAAATCAATTTGTCATTTCCCTGTCATAAATTAAAAGCTTATAGGCCTTATAACATGAGTAAAATAGAGGTTAGTGGGTATTGATGGAGGTCTCAAAGCTCACTCAGCAGAGCAGATCTCTACTACACAATTTAAATTATGTCTCCTCCACAAGGAATATCTGTCAATATTTGTATTGAAAAAAGACATCCTGTGCAAGAATATTTTATCTGTTTCTACACTGCTGCTGCAATTGTTGCTGCTGAAGGGGTTCTTGAGGGAGATTGTGGTCCTGACTTGATCGGTGTAAGTGACCTTTACATTGTGCATTTGTCTGTAGATGTAGTATAAATTAGTCATGTGTGAGCTGATGAGGTGCCAGTGAGGATGTACCTCACTAAGCTGGTCCTGCTGAGATCAGAGAACCTCTCCTTGCTCCCTCGGCTGTGGCAATGTGGTGAGAAAGCAACCACACCCTTCCAAAGAGGTGCCCAGCTGAGAGTAATTGAGGAGTGATTTGTTAGAGTCAGCAGACCAGGAGGGAAAGGGATCTTTTCAAGTCAGACACATGTAGAGCTAGAAAGGAGCAGTCTGAGAAGAAACTACCTGCTGGTAAGATTTTTGTGGTTGAAAGGAGAGGTGGTTTAGACTAAATAAAGCTAATCTTTTGTTGGGCAACTGAAGAAAGGATAATCAGAATAGTTTCTTAACAAGAACAGGTTTTTTTATCTATCTGTCTAAACTAGGTTATTTTTATTCTAAATAAGGTATGTTTCTGTGAATGTGTGGTTACACCAATGATCCAAAATGGCCCAAAAGTGAATGATCTGTAGTTTGACCTGCTGGAATGTAAAAGAATATTTCCCACTGATTACTGTGTTTTGGTTTATTTCTTATACTACTATTTTAAGACATCTGTTAATTAGAAAACTAATCAGTTTAATTGAAACAGATGTGTTTGCCAGATATTTTAGTTATCTGTGTACAAATTATTGTTTTTAGGTATGTTGATAAAAAATAAATAAATTGAAACACTCACAAGACTCTAACATAATCAGACAAACTCAGATTCCAGTGTCTTTTCAACTGAATAGTAGCTTAATTGGCTTTTCAGTCTGTAGTTAATACTCTGTATCATTTTGCATACCAAAAGCTGAACTGATTTATATCTACAGCCTTTTCTTAAACAGGTATAATCAAAATATCTTATTTTGGTTATAAGCATCACTTTTGTTTCCTCTTTAAAGAGGAAATAACAATGAAATAGACTTCTAATAAATTATCTGTTCTGTCTCTCTCAAGCCCAGCAGTTGTAGATAAGAGATGGTTGGACAAAGGGTTGTTTGTTCTGTTTTGGAGGTTTTTTATTTATTATTTAAAAAGAGACTTTGCTATTTTTTTCTATAAGGAACTTAAATTCCTATAGAGCATTTAGGATCTGTAGTGTCAATATAGCTCTGGCATAAATGCTTGTACTTGGTTTAAATCTCTGTGACATCTCATTTAGAAAATCATCAGAAATCATGAAAAATCACCCCACTTTACTGACTAGGCACAGTATTCAAGTGCAAAAGCTCTGTATCTTGTCAATTTATATTGATAGTGGATTTAAAAAACAGTCACTAGAAGTTGTGTTAGTTTTAATTGCCTTTCCTCCAGTGTTTGTTTTTTCAGTAAAATGCAGAATGGCCCTTATCGCTCTTCCAAAGGCACATGGCTACTGCTTTCTGTGCTTAACTGGGCAAGAAAGCAATAAACTTGGTGTAGCCTTTAAATGTTAGGACAAAAGTGAAAAAGGAAGGAGAAACACTATTTTTTTATGCAGAGGTGTAAAAAATGGCAGGTGATTTGTAGCAGCAATTTAAGTGTTATGAAGGTTTTGTATTTGCAAGTGTGGCTTTTGGGGTCTTGTAATAGCTAAGACCAGCTTCTCAGTGAAAAAATAATTGTATTGTATATAATTCTTTTTTTATGAAGTATATTACATTGTCGATAGTGAAGGACATTGTGAAAGAAGGAAAGCCTGAGGGTAGGAAGTTAATGTTAGCCTTGGAAGACTGGATGCTGTTTGCATAGATTTTTCTGTGTTGCGTCAGATAGCATTTCTTTGTCATCATTTCTTTGTACTGAATAGGATAATAGCACTGAAATTTGTGTCTGATGCAGGGCTAATTTAAATAAGAGCTTATGAAAAGTACCGATCTTCTGGTGATGTGAGCGGACTGTTGAATCCTGTAAAAGTTGCAAGTACGTTTCCACTGAATCACAGACACTGTGGGATGTGTGAGCCAAGTAGTCTCCCTCTCTTCCAAGGAACAACCTGTTGTGAAGGACATTCAGTGTGACCACAGCCGGCGTGTTAGATCATGTCCACTTCTCTGTAGGCTATTCATTGCAAGGAAAGGAAATGGCATTGCTGCTCGCCTTTCCTTCCTTTACTTTCCCCGCTTCAGGCAGAGGCTTGAGCTGTCTGCAGGGGTCATCACGCTAAATGTGGTGACTGTTACTTAATCACTTACCCCAATTAAGTTGTACGAGTTGTAGGTCAGAGGCCTGCTGTGTTAAGGGCTCCACAACTGATTGATAGCTCTCCTTTAAGATGGGGATTTTGGAAAGTGAGACCAAAGTGGGGAGCAGAGCTGGCTATTGAGTGCTTGTGGCACCACAATCAGACTGTCGGGGGGACTGGAGGAGGAGAATGAGAGCGCCTTGTGGATATCCATGAAGGGCCTCTCTGCTTGGGTCAAGAGGTTTAGAGAGTACAAAGGCTTCTGTTCTGAGCAGCTGGGAAGGAGAGGAGGGGAAGCAAGCAGCAACTGCTGGAAAGCTGAAGAAAATATGGGATTGATCGGGAAGAGAAGTGCACAAAGAATGAAATTGTTGATTTAAAATGATTGTTCTTGCCGTGTGTGGTCCTTGGCCTGGGCTTTCCAATTTGTCATCCAGTGAGTTCCATCAAAAAAATCCTTGTATGTGCTGTGTTTCTCCCCTCCATATTTTTTTGACAGTGCCTTAAAACACATACTGCTCAAAGTGTTCCCTGTGACTAGTAAAGATAATATATGTTCTGTAACCTATAGCTGAGTGTTTGGTTGCTCTTTTGTCCATCTGGGCTTAGGTACAAAGTTTAACAAACTCCTAACACTTAATAGAGTTAAAAAAACGTTGGTTTTGGGGTTTTTTTTGGTTTTGTTGTTTTGGTTTGTTTTTTTTTTTTTTTTAAGACCATCTAAGGGACTAGAAATAAGTGGTCTGAGGTTTGGATGTGATATTGCAGTAATAAACTGCTTGAATATATCCACAGTTCCTTGCTGCCTAAATTGAAGTGTGCTTCATGTATCATGAAATTTATATTGATAACTTAGAGGCCTGAGGAGAGTAGAAGCTTGTGCATTTGGATTTAAGGAAATGTGTGTATTCCTTGTTACTGCTGCTTGTGGTGTAAATGGACTCCTTATGTTCTATGGTTTCCCTGGTGTTGTGAAGTATTTAAAATGTTGAGTGAATGATAAAGCATCTGATTAAGAAAATCAAATATAAACTGGAAAAAAGACTCTGTTCCTTCCAGCTTGCTGTTAAAAAGGCAAATTAGCTGGGAAAAGTATAGCAAGAGGGCAACAGTATTAACCTTCAGATTAGAAAATATTTTATCACCAGGCTGAACCACATAAATATGTGCCCACAAAGAAGAAATCGGATGTTTAATAGAGAATGTAATTGAAGTTTAAAGAAATCAGTTAAATTCACTAATTCAGATTATTTGTTTCACCTGCATAGCATGGCAGGACAGAAAGAGTAAAAGACTCCAAAAGCAGCTGTATTTTTCTCCTTGGGTTTTTTCAAATGGATCTAACCTGCTCAGAAACACTGAGTTAGTTCAGAAATAATTTCTTTCTCTTACTGATTGTGTTGAGTGCTTACTGTGGTGACAAAAGCAAATGTATACAGGCCATTCCAGAAAATTAATGATCTTGACAATTAAAAGTAAAATCCTTGCAGTTGTCACCGCATGTTGTGTTAAGCGACTTGAGCTATGGTGTGATGGTAAACTGGACTCTGGGAAGTGAATCATGGTTGTACCAGCAGGGTAATGGGTTTCTGAAGGAGAAACATCTCAAAAAGAGAAATCTCTGTTGGAGGCAGTTGCTGGCTGTGCTGCCTGAAGGCTGAACTTTTGCAGCAGCAAGCCAGGTTTCTTCTGCTTCAGTTGTCTCAGGAAAGAGTTCCATACTCAGGGGGTCAGAATGTCACCTCCCAGGGTACAGGCCCTATGGCTTCCAGCACGTTCCATATGCCCAGGATATATGACTCTTTTTGTACAGACCTGTGCTCACCGAGGTGCAACATGGGTGTGAATCAAGTTAGGAGTCTTTGCACTCTAATGGCCCTAGTGGAATTTGAAGCAGCATCCCAGAAGAGATTGGCTTTCTGTCCCATTTCATCCATCGACTAAGCTATTTTCCATTCAGTCCAGATGATGCCTTTCCCCACTTTAGCCTGAGCTGCCCTTTGACCTGTCCTGGAGGGGAATTACTGGCTCTTGGGCATTCCTTTTGATTTGTTGCTGCCTCTGTAATGAACGTCTCTGTGTTGCCCATTTCAGGTCCATTTTTGCCTGTCTGTTTATGGAATTCCCTATTTCCTTCTACCTCATTACGGAAAAAATCAAGCCCTAAATTACTGAAGTCCAAAATGAGTGTGCATACACATGTGTACATATACATACCTTCCAGCACAGAGGACACGAGATTTAATTAACCTGGTATGTTGCATGTCCATTTTCTTTTTCCAGTATTTGACTGCAACTTTGAATCTCCTTGTGAGCTGGAATATTCCTTTACCTCAAAAGATCGGGAAACCCCCAACAACGCCTGGGTCAGACTGAGTGCAGAGGAAATCTCGCAGCTAAACCTCCTGGATGGGCCAGAGAGAGATCACTCTGAGAGCACACCCAAAGGTAAGATAAATACAGCTGTGTAATGCTATCAGTAGTAGTTAGTTTTAAAATGAAAACACCCTTGCTTCTACCCCCTAAAATAATCCTAACAGAAAATCCCAAAACCCCACCCAAACAAATGTGTCTTCCTGAAGTGCTAAAGGCAGCTATAATCCCTTTGCTTCAGCAGGCAATGGGTGAAAACAAAGTGACAAACAAAAGGGGGTAGTTCTGCACAGGAGAGATCTGTTTTCATCTAAAGGCAAGCTTCATCATGTATCTGGGAAGCAAAGTATCAAATACAGTCTTGTGTAAAATCTGATTTGGGCTGGCCCATGCCATGGATGATATTTGGATGAGAACTGTACTATGGTGCCTGTGTTTAAGGTCATTCAGTGTTTGGAAGAGTCTGGCCTTATCTTTGCTCTAGGTCCTGTTTACCACTTGTGTGTTTGCAGACCATTTTAGGCAATATCCTTTTGTCCAGGGTTTAGATTGTCTGTTTGGTAAGAAAACAGAAGATGAGCTTTGTCCTTAATATAAGAAAAAAGAACCTGTTTCTAAAGAGAGCTAGGAGGTCTCAAAAGATGTGAGTGCAACAGACTTTTTTCTTTCCTTGGAAAAAGATTTGGTTTGTTGGAATTACTTTTCCTGCTTATGACCATATCTGTGAACAGCAGCATATTTCATTAAGATTGTAAGTTCTGAAAAGATTTTTAGATATATTTGTGCTCTTCTAATCCTGGGAAAGCAGGGAAATTCTTAACATCCTTTCAGCTTAGTGACACCTGCTTGGAACCTCTCTCTACAAGGTGGTGTTGATGAGAATGAACCTACAAAAATGGAAACGGGGAAGTTAGAGCTACAAACTTTGTCCAGGAAAACAAAGAGGTGTCAGGAAGGACAACAATTACAAGGGGTATAAAACAGTTTCCATGGCAAGAAAAACTAAACAGACAAAGATTCTCTCTTCCATCTGTGGTGGCAGGGGTTAGAGGTCTTTAAAATGCAGATTGAAGAGCATTGGAAAGCAGCTGTGAAGTGGTGGGTTCCAGGTTTAGAGCAAGCAAGCAGAGACATTTTTCATGTAGTACCTGAATAAACGGTGCTAGTAAAATACATGAATTAATACTATGGGGCCAGAAGTGTGCATAAGTTTAAAGAAAGTTCAGATGAATTCTTGCAGAATACATTCATCACTGGATGTTTAATTCAATGGTCTGTTTAGTGTCAAGAAGCCTCTTCCACAGAAGGCTGCAAGTGAAAGGATCCTTTTCTTAGTAGGCAGCATTAGAGACAGAATTTGACTTTGCAGAGCTGCAGTCTGCCTGCTTGTAACAGTTCTTATGTTCAGGCAAATACGAGGAAATTTTCTGTGCTGCTTTCATTCATATTCTGTTTTCTCATCCATACCAATAGTATAGTACTTTTCCCCAGATAGCCATTGTAAATTAACTTTTAAGGCCCATTGATTCATCAGTAGACCAAGTCATTTTGGTGTGATCTGTGTCGTGTGTAAAGCAGATGGACCACATTTGTGCTGCATGCAAATATCTTCTAATTTCCACATCAACGAACATCCACACGCATACTGAATTTCTTGCTACAAAGATACAGCTCAGGGAAAGTTTGAGGTAAATCAGAATGTCTGTTTTGTTCTTCTGTTTCTTAAATTCTAGTGCAAGCTGGCTGCCCCTGAAATTTAGGAGTTAAAACCTTGTTTTGACTTGAGAAGAATAGCTGTCACTTTTCTGGAGTGGGGAAAACCCACAAGGAAGTAAATGTATTGTTCCAGGTAAAGAGCCTGGGCAGGTCCCTGTGGTGCTACATATTGCCAATGTATGATTCTTTTGGATTCTTTTCAGTAAAGTTATACCTTTGTCTAACTCAGTTTTATATACCTGTCGAAGTAGAAATAAGGGAGACTGTTGGCTGGCCCTGTAGCCCAAAATGAAAGGTGGTATTGGTTGATGATTTCCAGTTGCCTATTGGGTTAAAATTCCATTTCTAAGCCCAAAGTTTGGGGGTTCTTATCTGGAATATAGGCAATTTAGGCTGAAACTTGTGTTCTGTTGTTTTCTTCTATTCCGAGGGGCAGGTAACTAGTGTCAAATTGATTAAGTGGAATAAGATTTGTGGGGCATTAGGGTGGCTTATTTTGTGTGGTTTGTTTGCTTGTGTGTGTGTGTGTGTGTTTATTTTTTTAAATTACCCGGCATGTTGGACATAGTGGTAATTTTTTCTCAGTAGAGCTGTAGGTCTGCAACTCATCGATGACTGTAACTCTTGCATGTATAAAGACTCATTTGAAAATCAACACTTGGAGCTAGCATCTCTCTATTTTAAATCACTTTAATTACAGTTGTTTGGCATAGATAGTTGTGTGGTCTGTTTCAATCTGAAATAATTAAGCACAGTAGTTTCAACCCCCACTGTTTCCTGCAAATTGTACTTGCAATTATCTCAATCTCATTTCATCTCCTTTGCAGACAGTAATGCACAGAGATAAACAGATAGCTTAACTGGATTTTGGGATGGTTTAGCTCATCCTTGTCACTTGGTTATCAAGTCATGGCAAGACATTGATAGAGACAAATGCCTCTGGTATGATTCATTAGGCTTCACATGAGTTTCTGTAAAACGTTCAGCAGAAAATCATTGGTAGATCTCCCAAAGAGACACATTGGATGTATTTCTGTATATTTGCCCCTGTCCCAGCAGTGTGAAACAGCTCAGTGTCAAGAAATCAGAAGAAGTCAGCATGGATTAAGGCTCCTAGAGTAAGAGCTAACTTGTGATGTCTCAGCATCTGGTTACAGTCACAGCTGAGCAATCTACTTACTTGGCATGTCCAGCATGTAGTGTCACACACATCATTGGTCTTCTGGATGGGAATAGATGGTGAGGTGGCAGAGTTTGATACTAAATTATTTAGGGTAAAAGATTGAAGGTCTAGTTTGCAAGGAATTGAAAAGGGATGCTTAACCAGCTAATAGTGGCAGGTGAAATTTAGTGCAGATTATTTGAATTGAGGTGGTGGGAGAGACAATCACAGTTTGGCATATATGCAGGCAGATTCTGAGCTGGTTACCGTCACTTAAGCTGATTTAGGGGTAAGAATAGAGCTGTGAAAGCATCACCTCAGTAGCAGTCACAAAACAAATGTGACTTGGGGGCTTACTGGGAAGGGAGTGGAAAATAGGAACAGTATGCTACAGTATGAATGTGTGGGGAAGCTGTATATAGAACTCAGTCTTCTGTTCTAGATCCCATGCATCAAAAATCTTTTAGTAGAGCTGGGAAAGTTTTTAAAAGAGTGGAAACAAAGAAGATAAAGTATGTAATGGCTGTCTTCTAGGAAACCTAAATTAACTAGCCCTACCCTGCCTGCAAGAGGCATCTAAAGGGATACATGCAGGGTTGTATAGAAATCACAGAAATTTATAAAATCTTTATAAAATATGTATAAAGGTTTATAAACTCCCAAGGGTTTGTAAAGCACTGAAAGGATGAGTACAGAAGGAATATTTGATATTTCTTCTAACACAGTATTGGACAGCATCAAGCAAAATTAGTAGATGTCAGGCAAAACAAAGGAGATCCTTCAGTATCTAACAAACAGCAAAACTATGGAACTTTCTTCCCAGGGTATTGTTGCAGAAACCTTCTGTGGGTGTGCAAATTGACAGGATATATTCAGGGAAGAAAAACAGTTACAGCTACTAAATTCTCTACAGAACCTTTTCAGAAAGTCCTTGTGAGACAGGTCCCTGAAGGCCAGGAGTGGTGAGGGACAACTGTTTGCTCTCCCTGGTCACACATTCTTTCCAATGCGTTTCCACCTGTTTGTTTTCAGAGCCAGATGTTTAAAATTAAGGGATCTTTGGTCTGGTAGGGTTGGTGTGGTGGTGTGTCCCTCCTTCACCTCCCAGCCTGGGCTTAGATTCTCTTTGAAAAAGGATAGAAATGCATTAAGAGTTTTGGACCAATTTGGAGAGTCCGAGAAAAGTTGCTATTTAAACATTTAATATTATTTGCCCTTCTGTTAGAGCCTTGGGAATGCTATCAAACGATGCAAAAATATCGAGTATTTGGTAGGAAGAACTGCAGGACTGTTTGCCTACAGAAATGTAGATTAGGGAGGCTATCAAGGTTTTGATTTCTTGAATTTGTGCTAAAATGCTTCACTCTCCTTTGTTCCCCACATCTTGTAAGCGGACCAGTGAATGACAGAATCAATGGTGTATCTGCCAGCTAGGCCCCTGGAGATCTCCTGGAGGTACTCACATTTCCAAGCCTAACTTATGTAACTTTCTGCAGGGTCAGAGATTTAAGGTTAAAGATTGACAGGAAAACCTCTGCTGCTGGGATCTGAATTGGGCCTGTACATGCTGAAATGAGTAGGCAATCCATTGTGGATTACTAGACTTCTTTTAATTCATGAATAAGCAAAAAGATGCTATAAAAAATTCAAGCATTCTGCATCACTGACTGCATTTATTTATTTTGACAAGTGTGATTAATTTTTAATTATTCATGATCCTTCATAATATATTATACCAGCAAATGCACCGCAGTCTATCGTAATGAAATATGAGGAATTGGAGATCTTGCAACTGTGGCAGTATTTCGTAAGGAGGCAGGTGAGACAACCCAATCTGTGGTTAGAAGGAAGGAGTTTGTAGACCACGGAAGCTGCACTTTCAGCTGTGTGGATGTATGTGTTTGTCATGCTCATGTGTTTGCCTCTCTGATAAACTTGAAATGGGTCAAACCAGCCATAAATTCTATGCCTCTCAACTCTTGAGTCAAATCTAAGGGTTTATGTACTATGGAGGCCTCTAGGATACAGCACTGAGTTTGACATCCATCGTGGATTATTTGACAGCCATCAACAAGTGGGACTTTTCAGAATTCACCTCTCTTGTTACCGCACTGCAGTGCTTGTATTTTCCTTCCTCCAGAAAAGCACTGGCTCAGCTTCTTGCAATGCTGT
Source organism: Oriolus oriolus (assembly GCA_013400235.1). Lineage (NCBI taxonomy): Eukaryota > Metazoa > Chordata > Aves > Passeriformes > Corvidae > Oriolus > Oriolus oriolus. Next base: position 229,221 of record VXBT01004741.1, read on the forward strand.
GTTCCCCAGGGACTTTGGAGGGCAGTAATTGTGGTCCCTGATCTGAGACCACAGTTGGGGCTTCATTCGGAATCAAATATTACAAGGAAGAGAGAGAACCACTAGTACAAATTAATCCTTTGCATTTAAGGAGGCAGGACCAGTAGCAGCTGGACCCAAAGCAATTGCACACAAACTGAGTCCAGGTATGATCAAATGTCAGAGTGACCTGTTTCTTACCATAAATGCAGTTTTAAATGGGAAGGACTAGAGTCTTGACCATTCCTGACTATGGTCATGCAACGGGTTGCCTGCTCCTCTTTTAAATCTTGTGATTCTAGATCAAGCAAGTGAATTTCTGCTTCTGTGATTTGAAGATTTCAGGACCAGGAAAATATGCAGCTGCTTGATAAAAATTTCAGATGAAGAGAGAAGTTGTGAAGGTATGACCACCATTCCAAATAAAAATCAAAAAAGTAATAAGCCACCCTGCAAATGTGAACACCAGTTGAGACAACTTCTTAATGGAAAATGTAGATTAAACTTTCATGAAGGATGGCAGGGGAAGTGGGAGATGAATGAGGACAGTGCCCTAGCCAGCCACTGATTAGTTGAAAAGATCTTATGTAAGTTCTAAAACAAGAAGTATCTGCATATTGTGTTAATGTGGTTTTAATTTTTGTAATTATTACTAAAGAAATGGAGCAAGGCTAAGGCACTGAGCAAATTAGCAAATGGGAGATAATGAACTGCAGGATTATAAAATGGCTGTTGACTTTAATTTATGATTCCTCAGACAAAGAGGAATGAGGCGGATAATAAAAGATAATAAATAATATTTTGTTTCAGATTATCACTTTATTAACAAAACAGCAGAGTATAAATCAGTGTGGGTTTGCAAGAAATAAGTAGGTGAGAAGTTATTTTCCATGTAAAACTGAAGCAGAAAAAACACTCATATCACTTAAAATGCCACAAAAATAAATGGGGAAAAAATTCTCTCAGAAAAAGATAGCTATTTACCAGGGGAAAGAATAGAGAGTAAAGAGAGTAGCTGGGCTCACACTAGACAGACAAAAGTTTTCCCTTTACATTAATTCTTATACTGGTTTGAGGATATGCCTTGATCTCGTAGAATTGATCCAGCTTATGTGTCTTTTGAACAAGATACCAGAGGTATTTCTTATTTAGTAAATCATTACATGGAGTTTGAGATCTTGACACCTTAGGCCTGGAAAAAGAAACAACAAACCAAGAATTGTTTTCTCAGGAGAATTTCTATTTGGAAGAAAAATGTTTTTGAACCTATCTGCAAGTTTGACAAAAAACTTGCAGACCTGAATGTTTACTGCATCCCTCTCTCTAATGCTGGAGAAGAATGTGGATCATCCTGGTTCAATCCAGATGGCTGAACTCTCCTTGAAAAGATGCTGCTGTGATATGATGCCACCCTAGTTTTATTATTTGTGTGCCTTCAGATAAACAGGTATCCCATGAAAATTTATGAACTTTTGTACTTTCATTTAGTTCAAGTGGGATTCAGTTTCCTATTATTTTCCTCTTTAAGATTTGGTCAGTGACTCAGTGGAAGTAATTGTTGTGTGTGAGTTGAAGGATCAGCTACATACCACAAGTGAAACAGTAGAAGAATTAAGTGAAGTCTGGAAGTAACACAGACTGAAAATTATTCATCAATCTTATTGCAAATGAGAGATTTATGGATTTTTAGGGGTGACTATCAAGTTCTTTGTATGCAAAGATGAGGGTTAAAATCAAAAATATTATTTACAGCAAATAGTTCTGACAGTTCTAGATGAGATTTAGATTTTGATACTCAACTTGGCAACATAAACGTATCAAGTGTTATAGCACATACCCATAGGAATTTATGCAACATTAAGACACTAAATGCAAACCAAACTTGCTTCCAGAGTCCACTGGGCTGTGGAGAAGGAAAGATACAGCCTTTTTATAAGGATCAGATTCCAGCTCATGCACTGTCAGTACAAAAAATGGACCAGGTGTTCCTAGCATTTTGCAGCTCGCTCTTCTCATTAGGACTGCACTTGTGCTTTGTTATTGCAAAATTATTTCCTTTTAATGAGCCTGCTCTAAAGAGGCAAATTGCTGTCTCGCTGTAGGACAGTGTGTTTGTTTATAGAGTAGGTATGTATTTATACAGACTGTGGAGAAGCTCGTGGCTTTGTTGATTTTAGAAATCTTGTTTGTTCATTCCTTAATTCAGTGAAGACTTGCATGCAACTCAACATCCAGCAGTCTGTTCCCCAAGCTGAAGAAGAAAAATTAATTTCAGTGTGCATCAGATGTTAGTATGCTCTAATGGCTTGGTGCATACCTGTGACTAATGTACTCCAACAAGTATATCCAGAAAAGGCAGAGACAATGAAGAATAAATGGGTTGTAAAATGGTCTCTTTCTCACTCCTAATGACAGTTTCTCCTTGGCAAGATGAGAGGCATGTTAAAAGGACAGCTGGAGGGAAGTGTGTCCTGCTCTTGCCTGTGTTTGACCTTTCTATAGGAAAAGACTACTGGATTAACACACGTGTAATTTTTTTCTCTTCACAATGTAGGGATAACGTCCTTTATCAGCAAATGCTTGTCCATGCACGTGTTGTGTTCAGAGGGTTTTTTAAATTGAAATTTTTAAGCATAGAAAACTCACATTTGCGCAAAAAAATCTTCAATGAATTAGTGAGTTATTTGGTAGTTTTGATTTCTTCCTAGCCTACCTGCTGCTTCTGTTTTCTGTGTGTTTATTTTTTTACCATGCAGTCACAGCTCACACATATGGCTCTGTACACAAAAAATGTAACGTATGGTAAAGAAGTATCAGCAAGGCCCTGTGAGCCTGGCAGCCCTTTGGCTGCATTTTGGTGATCCTTACCAAGCATGGTCTAACTATATCCATTGCCAAATACTACAATAACCTGTGCTCTTTCAGCACTTCATCCAGGAGGCTCTGAGAATGCCCTACGAAATAAAGCACTTTGTACGGTTTAGAAGAGTTGGGAGAAGGGTTTCTGCCTGTTTTCAGACAGAAACCAAAGCCCAGCATGGATAAATCAGTAGCCCAAGGTGCGTGGCGTTCCCCACTGTGCCAAACTTGTGTCCCTTGCACCTTGATCAGTACTAACAATTGCTGGGGCCTGTTGGTCCCCAGTGTTTTTTTCATGAAGTTGGCTTGCTGCACTTTTAATGAATAGATGTTATCATGCAGGGATTTTCTACACAACGCTTCTGTGAGATTATGTTCAAAGCGTTATCAAATTGACAAGAACTGGAATATTTTTGCTCTTATTCACATCAATGATAAAGTGTCTGTTGTATTACAGTAGGTATCTTACACACCTGTGCTTGGATGAATACATTTAAAGAGAGTCACAGAACTTCAAAAGCTGAAAGGTTTTACTGCTGTGACTCTTGCCAAGAACAAAGTCCAGCTAATTAATCAGAGATAAGAAATTGTTGATTTGGAACCATGATGGAGAAAATATCATGATTCAGTCAGGATCTTAGCGTGGATGAAGCTAAACCCAGGTACAGTTTAACTGTTTTGCCAGGTAAATTTGGGTAAGGAGAAGATTGATTTTTTTTTTTTTAGCATCTCCATCATTGGTTTTCTGATGAAATTTCAGTTGTTTAGATGTAAGTATGTAAAGGATATGTTGGTACCACTGCTTTTGTAATGTCTGATTTTTGAGAAGACACAATCACATGTACTAATTCAGAGGTGTTGCAAGAAGTATTCCCCTAGCCGTGCCTTCAGAGGTTAAATCTTACAGAAATTGTTAAAATTCACCAAAGTAGTTTTATTTACTTTTACCTTGAAGGAGATGGGACCTCTGAGCTTAGTTATTTTCTCTTACCGTAGCTTAAACTCAGCATGCTTATTTTATCCCACTCAAAATAACCAAAGAAGGTTGCAGAGTTAAAGACAAGACACTGAGGATTCTGTTTTCTATCTTTAAAAAGTAAATTTCATAATGCTATGCAATGCCTGTTTTGGTGGCCCCAAGCAACTTGCCTAGATTCTAATGAATAATCATCCTTTCAATTATGAGCTAGAAGCTATCCCTGAAGTTTCATCTGGTTTTTTTGTTTGCTTGTTTTGAGAGCAGAGTGATTAAACAGGTGGTATAAGGCATGAAGATGAGAATGGCCATACTGGGAGAGCAGGAGAGGGAAGAAAACTGATGGCTGGACTTCCCCAGATGTTCTCTCACTCTTCAGACAGGCTGTGTCAGACACTGTGAGCTAAGGGGAGCAATAGCACATAGCCCTCCATGTCATGTTGTAACTCTGCTGGGGAGCATACTACAGTATCTCCTTGCTGATTTGGGATCTCCAGTCCTAGACCCTGTTCCTGTGTAGAGCAACACTTCCTTTCTGGGCAATAAATTACATTGTGTGTCCCGCTCATGGTAAGGAAATCGCTTTCTCTAATCCCTGTGAGTCCCTTTACTCTCAGCAGCTCAGGTTTTCTCATCTATCAAATGCAAGCAATTTAGAAATGCTTGGCCTTCATCTTTCACCTTCCCCAACTAAACAGGATTTTATAAAAGTTAAATACGAGTCACTATCTTTTGTTAAAATGAAAATACTATGTTTTTAAAAAATCGTTCATGATTCCCATTAATGGTTCCTATCAATTGTAAAGTCAGATGAAAGTCAGCTTTGTTAGCTGAATGCTCTGGTGTCACAACAGAGATGAGAAAAGCAAGGACCCCTTACTTCTAAATGGCATTTCCTTAAGAATTCAAGAAATGTAATAATGGGCTTTTAGCCATTGTTCTACATTTTTTGTTTTTTCTATTTTTTGTCTGTGAGCAGATCTAACCACTCTTCTGAGAGAGGCTGTCTTTCTAAATTATCTGGTGTAAACACGAGTAAAAAAGGTGATGACTAGATTTCTCCACGTTTTAAAAGATGTTCAAACAGCAGAAGCAGAAGATTTGTTACTTGCCATTGCCTATGTTAAAAGGATAAACCTGATGAAGGACTGAACTACAATAACTCACCTTGTGTGTTGCTTTTAGTGGGGGACATGTTGCTGTTTTCCTGTGCTTCCAGTAGGGAAGTGGGAAGGTCAGGCACTGAAGGGAAGCGTTTTGCAGTGTACCACAGATAGGCATCTCTGGCAGTCATTTAGAACTTTGCAAGGCACATAAACAGCATAATAAAGGTTAGATCACAATTCCTTCTCACCTGTGGCAGTAGGCTTGTTTATCAGAGGAAAACCCAAGCTGCAGAGCTCCAGTATTGATTTTGGGCAGAAGTTTCAAGGGTGTTTGGTTTTCAAGGTGTTTATTCAGAGCATGGAAGAAACAAAAGGCCCATGTTAAAAAAACATTATGTTGCAGGTTTAATTCCACTTTCTGTGTTTTTCCTGAAGGTGTGAAAGTATTTGAGGAGGAGACAGAGGATGTTTTATATTTGACTGCTCTAAAAAATTACAGCTTTTCAGATTACCAGGAATGGATAGGGTGGGCTCTGCCTGCCTGAGTTGATCCTACATGTCAACAAGGTCACTTCATTAGAAGTGAAAGTTTGCTGTGACACACAGCTTCGAATTTTACATACTGAACTTTCTTAGACTGGGGGAAAACAAAAGTTTGTTCTGGTGGCCTCAGCGCCCAACTGCACAGTAGGGAAAGCTATTTTATTTCTGTAGTCACTGGTTTACCTATAGGGCTGTCTAAGGGCAATATGTTCAGTGTTACCATGTTATTAACAAATCAAGATTTCTGAGGAACTAATACCTTGGATAGTTAGTCTTTGTTTTATCATTAATTAAGGATAAAAGGCAAGAATATGAGAAAATATTACAAAACATTGTGTAAATTCAGAAACTGTGGCTGAATTTACACCCAAAGTAATGACCTTGTCAATGACTAACCAAGGCAAAGAGGTATCTGTTAAGCAAGAATAAGTCCTAAAATCAACTGCTTAGTAAAGATGCCAGGCCATTTGAAATTGGTGGCAACAGCTGAGTGAACAGCAACAATTAACGTTTTTAATAGCAAGTTTTTTTAGGGACATTTATTTAAGTATGACTACCAGTGTAGCGTATGTAGCTGGTTGTCTTACCCATCAACAGAGAAAGGTGAATAAGGTGTAGAAGAGTTTCATCTTTGAAGGATTTGATCACCTAATTAGAGAACTGAAAATCTGGATCCCAGTTACACTGAAAAAAGCCAGGGATAATTGTAATGGCTTTGAAGCAAGGGATGATTAAAATGTACTCCAGGCCTTTTCAAGGTTGGCTTGACTTGCTGCAGGCAGTTCTCTCTGTGGTCACCTTGCAAAATGGGTGGTTAATGGCAGGTATTTGCTGTTCAAGAAGTGATTTGTGTTATATGTAAGGCTGAACTGAATATGAAGACTTCTGGGAAATTGGGGTGCTTGGATGGAGCAATATTATTCCCAATTGCCTTAAAATTAAAGAATACTCAAGAACTAAAAGTTAAAATGCTGACTATTTAGAAGCTGAATGTTGGCTTCCATTGACATTACACCTCCTGTTGTGTTGTACAGTGGGCTTTTGCCTGACTTTGTGACAGGACTAAGGGGTGTTTCACTGCAGATGAAACATTGTGTTTTCCTTGCAGAGAGGAAGAAATACCCTTGCAAAATCACATAAAAGCTAATATGCTTCCAATAACATTGGTATTGTACATTTGCTTATGTGCTGAGATGAGTGTTTGTGTAATACACAAGTGCTGTTTGAAGCCGAGTGCTTCCATTTCTTCCCACTGATTTTCAGGGGAAGGTGTCTGTCTGGACAGGTAAGGGCAGCCGTAGGAATATGCTGGAGCAGGGTCAGTGCTTGAGTGATTGCTGACCTGTACTGTCATTACAGAGTGAGTGACAAAGTGTAATTGAAATAACTGAGCTCCAACCAGTTCAGGAACCTCACCTGGGTGCAAAGCACTGCTTAGCTTGGGAGAAGAGCTTTTTTGCATGGAGGAGTTTGGCTGGGATGTCCCTGAATTAAGAGATAGGAATTGGCTGTGTGGAAAGGAGACACATTAGAGACAACGCCTTTAACCACTCTCTACTGTGTTTTGGGTCTATTTTATCCAAATGAAACAAAACCTTTCAAAATGCTTTGTGGGTGGGCAGGTGAAAGGTACTTCATTACAGCTACAAATTGATTGCTCTATGCCTCAGTCAATGTTATGTCCATTAACTCTTCGCGGGGGTGGGGCACTAAAACTGACCCAGACTGTGAAGCTGGTAATGGGCATTGCATTGGGAATGACCTAAACAGCTTACAGAAATTAACACATTTGCTGGTTACTTGATTGGTTACTTAGTATACCACTTTTATTAGCAAGCTGAACTTTTTAAAAATGAAACTGAGTTACTGAACAATTCCTTGTTGCTAAAACTATTGGTAATACAAGCTGAAGAAACTTGAGTGAACTGCAGATTAGTCTTTCACTCCTTAATGTAGTCAAAGCCTTGTTTATTTGTGTGTGGGTTGTGTTTTGCTGGGGGACTTTTTTTTTCTGATTTATTAAAAAAAAATTCTAAAAAGCATCTTCCTGCTCTGTTCCCCTCCTCTGATTGTTATCAGGTATTATCCTTTGAAAGTATCTTTGGGATTGCTGGATGAAGGGGCACAGACTGCAGGAAGTGGCATTTTGCTAGCCCAGGTTTTCAATAAGCCTGTTTGTGAAACTGCTGAAGATGCTCCCAGTTTCTTATCACCAGGCTCAAGTCTGGGATGTTTTTTAAAGCCTGACACTGTCACAAGGTGATACAAATGTGCATTGTGTCACTGGAAGCCTTGCTGCAGGTATGAGAACAAGCATACCAGCAGCTGTTTCAGCTTGGCTTTTTTATTTTCTAGTGGGTTTTGTTGCCATGTTTGGATTTTTTGTTTTGTGGGAGGTTTTTTGCGCTTGGGGTTTTTTTGTCTGGGGTATTGGTGTGGTTTTTTTGTTGTTTTGGCTCTTTGTTAGTTTGGTTTGGTGTGCCCTTGTGGAGGTTTTTGTTGTTTATTTTTGGTTGGTTGGTTGATTTTAAACATGGGGTTAAATGCCTTTCTTACCTTAGAGATGCCAGTTGGGATATCAGTGTCAGGAGTTAATGTTGCGCCTCTTTTTCCTACCTCTGCATACTTTGTGTACTTGAGGGAAATTAGTGTTTGCTAACTATGGATGTTCTGCACTCGCTGCATGGGATGGGGGACAGAGGAAAAGCCAGAGTGATGTTTGTCTCTGCACAGAGCATTTCTGAGAGAGATCCAGGTGACCATCTTTGACCCCTTGCAGAGCTGGTATTAGACCAACAACTTAGGTCAACAGCAACCTGTACTTCAAGCTTGTGAAACAGGTTTGTGAGGGAAGAAAGATATTTTGTGAACACTTTTGCCATTTGGAAAACTTAATGGAAGGGGGTTAGGACTCACAATTTTATTTCTCTTCAGAATTAAATCATAAGCCAGTGGTGTGTACCTCAGTGAGGAGAAAACTAGAAGAGTAGCAAAGGGCATGTGTCTTGTAGAAACAGTAGCATATCTGGTTACTGGGAAAACTGCTGTAGGGTTAAGGCTAGGGAAGTTAAAGACCAGTATCTGCTTTGTGACAGTAAAACATGCAGAGAACTTCTCTGTTTCTTAGTATTGCTCAGATACTTACAGAATGTGCTTAAAGACTTGGTTAGATTGAAATGCAAGGCTTGTCTTTGCAGGATTGGGTCCATGTGGCCCCACACAAGGCTGTTTGTTCTCCTTTTCAGAATAAGGTAAGACCATAAGGATTTCTCTTCTGCACTACCTTTGGTCTACAAAGTACTAGCGCTGAGAAAAGGAGATAATTTATCACCTTTTCCATATTACCAGATGTCTCCTTAATTGATGGGAATCTTTTTACAATCACTTTAAAGAAAAATAATTGCTTTTGAGGAATTTTTCCCTCAATTGACAGCAACTTAATGAGAGGTTGTGACTTTGTAATCAATTTTAATTATTGTGTAGTTAATACTGCTAAAAATAACAACTTTAGCTTTGATACTGGATGATGGATTTGTGAAGCAACTTGTAAATAATTGATCTCTTGTTCCTTAATGGTTTTTCTGCTAAAGCTTTTTAAAGTAAAAAAGGAAAAAAAAATCAGGCAAACATTTCAGTAGCTAAAGCAGAGATAATATAATGTCATAGGAACCACTGCTACCATAACTGGAGTTTTATACACTGAGAAATGTATATTTTAGTGGTTAAACCATGAAACAGAAAATTAGTGTTTCTAGGTGCTTTTCCCATTTAATCACTGACTCTGTAGGAACGTGATCACGTACAGCAGCCATTTCATCTTTGAGTTTGCCAACTTTAAAATAGTGAGCAGACTCTGTCACATGTTGTAATGCTAATTAGGATCAGTTCTGGTAAGATTATTCCACAAAAGACAGCAAAACCCTGCATCATCCTGTTATTTTCAGAATGCATGAGCTCGGTTTAGAGATGACAAGATGGCTCTTTTTCTCCATTGGTAGCTGTCAGTCCAAAAAACCAGTTTCTTTTGGATTTTTCCATGCTGTCAGTACTAGAGGGTCTCTGACTAGACCTTATGGCAGCCTTCTCCTCTGTTGCTATTGAGAATTTTAATATTTGAAGTGAAGGAGCACCATTCTTCATTTCCAGCAGTCAGCCTTGTGACGCCGGAGATTTAAACGACCTGTTGGAACAAGGCTGTTTACATGCACGTATTTTAAATGAGGTGAGACACACCAACCTGCTTGGGTCCTTGTTTAGAGTAGGACCACGTTCTGCATGTTTGCAAAATACTCTGAGTTCCTTCAGAGGGAAGGTGCTATCAGTGAATATTCTGTGTGCAAGTGGCTGTGGGCCATTGGCAGTAATGGGACAGTGAAAATGGATTATCATTAATGTCAGCAAATACAGTTTTAATCATGTTAAAACCATATCTTTGTGAAACTAAATGAGATTTCTCATAACACAGCTACTTATTTGTATTCACCATGCATCGCACAGACTACCTCACTGTTCTTAAAGCAACTACCAATCACCACGAGGAGTCAAGCAGACGCTGCATTCTCCATAATTACAAGCAATTTTCCAATTGAATTATCCCATGATTTAATTCCTTACCTTGCATCTGGAAAGCATCAGCAATGTGCAGCTGTTTTGGCTTTGAGAATTAATTGTTGCTAAATGCATTAAGAGTGGTCTTGCTGCAATGATTTCAGAAAAGAGTTAAATCCTAGCTCATTTCTGGATTAAACATTTTTTCTTATTTCCTGTTCTCTTGACTCAAGATCATGATACAGGCCATGGCTTTACTAGCATTCACCTTGGCTAGTTGTGAATCTTTAATTCAAAATAAATATGTTTAGTCGCTGAATTGAAATCATATTACAATGAGACACAAAGTTTAATAGAACATGCCAGAGTCAGTAAAGGCTGGAGGGCTGGGGATTAATGATGAATTATATTAGTTTATCCTGCTGGTATGACTGCATAGCTATAGCAAAAAAAGAAGAGATGGTAACTTTGCAAAGTACGAAATACCCAGTGAAATAGGTACGATTTTTCACATCACAGGGGTTTTTCAGGCAGGCCAAGTACTTCAAATACAGGAAGAGTGTCTTAGTCATTTGTCCTTGAGGGAAGGATGGACAGGTATTTAGACTGGGAGTAGCATGTGGTTTATTTCTAAAAGTAGAAAAAGAATTGGAAGAAATATTGAGTTTTGTGAGGTTGAGATTATCATCAGGGATTTCCAGACTCAATTAGATTCCAGTGAGAATGGAATTTTTTTAATCTGGTGTCTCAAATTGTCTTTTTCCTTTTTTTTTTTTCCTTCCCCCCTTTAGGTACAAAGGCTGTAGCTAAGGGTCTTTGGAATCTTAAAATACAGATGTGTATTTTCATAACTCTTGCAGGTTAATGAGAACATTGTTGAACTGTACTTAGTTAAATAATGATACAAAGATGCATTTACTGCTGGTTTTCCTTAACTGCAGTGAAGTGTGTAATGTTGAATCAAATCTACAAAGAAATGGAGAGTCCAGGATTTTACCTTTTGTGCCTTGCAATAGAAGAAGGACGTGCTAAGCCCCCTGCTATAAACACTGTGCTTTTTAAACACCTTACAATGATAAGAACAAGTAGGTTGTGATTATATCTGAATAATATAAATATTATTGAGTTTGCCTAATGATTGTCTGGCTCGTGATTTCCCCTTCCAACGAGAATCATATTGTGCAGCTTTAATGTAACCAGGGCACTAAGGCAACAAGCAATTGAATTAGCTGCTTCTTGCAAAACTTTCCTTTGTTCTCACCCAGAAAGCAGCTTTCTTGAAGGCCTTGTCTGCTAAAGAATTTCACACTGTTATTTTTATTCCTTTAAGAAAGGTTTAATTTAGGAACATGGACAAGTAGCAAATGCCCTGAATTAGCTTGCTTCTCTTCAAAACCAAATAATTTTTATCAGTTCTATTCTAAGGCTGGAAATAGAATCTTGTTCCTGTACAAACAAATTGTAGTTGCCTTTGGAAAATCCTGTGTGGGCAGCTGTGGATTTCTCACAAGCTGAAGACAGGAATTCCTGAAGGAGGAGCAGTGAGAAAGGCATAGGATTGTTGGACCAACTGATACAAGAATTTATGAGTCATTGCCTCTAGACAGAGGAGGAAAGAGAAGCAGTGGAATAAACGTGACCATGTAGGTTTGAAAGGCATTGCTAATATAATAGTGGAATAAAGTAAGGAAGAATGTGATGCCTTTAGGACTGGAATCCTGGAGGCAATAACTGTAGCAGAAAATGAAAAATCTTGTACGTGGAGCAGAGTAAGAATTTGTGTTCCGAGGAGGGATTTTTGGCTGTAAGTGGAAGCTGTAAGAGAGTTGAGAGTGTTTGTTAATTGCCACAGCAGTCAGCTACGAGACTGGTGAAGACTTTTCTGGAAGAGAGAAGAATATTCTATTGCCATTGCATAAAAATAGTAGCAGAGCCTAATGCAGAGTGCTGCATACTGATCTGCCTTGCTCTGTTTGAGAAAAAGGAAATCTAAAATGGGAATAGGTGTTGAAAAGGGCTCCTAGAGTGCATCTTGCCACAGCAGGTGAGATTGCAAAATAGTCCTTTTCAGTCTACTGACATGAGAAGTAGATAGTGATGTTTATAAATATAGTTGAAGAAAGAAAGGGAAGTGTTGGAAGTCTAGCTGAAGGAGAAGGAAGTGCTGGCCAAGGAACATGTGAAAAATAAATACAGGCCACAAATACTTTTAGCATGGAAATAAGACCAAGATAAAGAAGTATCAGAGCTGTGAATTAGCCTTCCAGTGAAGGGAGCTGGTAATCGAGATAGTTTTGATGTAACACTTCATGTTGTCTATCAACAGACGAAAGAACTGGTGTTACTGTTATGTGCACCCCTTGCTGTAATGTACCAACAGTGGTAACTTCTGAATTCTCCCTAATGCAGGTATTAGGGCACGGGGACACTGCACCTGTCCCTTTATACTGTGATGTGCTGAAAATCTCTGTAGCTTAGTCCGTACAGATCCTATACCAAGTTCCCAGCCTGCATCAATGGCCTGTGCCACTCCAGGGAGCTGCCAGTTTGGGCAGTGGTGCTGTTTTATACCAGCATATCAGCTCCGACTTGCCATTGTTGACAGGATGCTGGATTTCCTCTGCTTTTCACAAGTCCTGAGTTTATGGTTTTATTTTCAAGTCGATTTGGATGTCCTGAAATACAGTCTCTTCGCTGAATTTCTTTTTACACCTCAGAGTGAAAGGGCTTCCCGCACCCCACAGGAGAACGGGGGCTCAGTAAGCCAGCCATGCTGTTTGCTGTGCTGTGAAGGAGGAGAAGCTGGCACTTGGCAGCTGCCTTGGCTCCCCCAAGTCCTCCGCCAGTCAAGCACTGCATGCTGCACCGTTTACATTTGGTAACTGAGCAATTAAGGATTTTGTATTCTAATTACCTGGCCAATTATGTGCAGTGCAAAATTCCCTGCTAGTACTGCTGTGATAGCCTGAACTGCAGACAGTCTTGTGATTAAACTGTCCCTCGATGATGAAGTCGATAATTAACAAGAAGGCGTTTTGCTGAGTAGTGAACAAAGTCAAAGAAAGAATAGAATCGAGTTTTCAATGCTGTAATATGGTTTTAATGGTGCTCTTCTCAGGGACAAGAACTTCTCTGACCTCTCTTGAAATTAGAAATGCATACCCACGTGCAAAAATGTAGACCAAATATTATGCTTTACAAAGAGCATAATATTGATGATCAAAGGGCTGGAGAACCTACACTATGAGGGAAGACTGAAGGAGTTAGGTCTTTTCTCCCAGGATCTGAGAAGGTTCAGGGGTAACCTCACTGCAGTATTCCAGTACTTACTGGGCAGTTACAAAGAGAACACACTCTCTTCACAACGAGCCACAAAAAAAGGGGCAGCAGATACAAGTTGCGCTGGGAGAAGTTTCATCAAGATTCAAGCAAAATGATTTTTTTATTGTAACAATCATTCACTGGAAGAACTTCCCACTGCTGGGGGTTTTCAAGGTGGGACTGGACAGGGGGTTAGATAATCTCCTCTAGGCTCCTGTTTCTGTGAAAGGTTGGACCAGATGATCTTCTGAGGCCTCTCCCACTCAGGGCTGTTCTATGATTTGAATTTTAACTGAGTGAACTACCTTAACAACGTTTTTTTCTGTGATACTTTCATCACAGTAGAAACCTGTGCAGCCCATGCCAGCCCGCTCTAAGAGTGTTCATAGCTGAGGGTCCTGTGTGGAGTTCTGTGCTTTCAGCTCTGAAAGTCTGAGTGTCACTTTCAAGTGATAACTAAAGATGAAGTTTTTATTGTTCATTCATCCTGCAGTCCCAAAGTAATAGACATTTACTCCTCACAGTGTTAAGTGATGTATGAACATGCAGTAAACAGGACAGAAAACCACACAGCTCATCCATGTCAGCCTGGCATGAGCTATGAGTCAGGCAGACAGAAAAAACTATTCAGTGTTACAGCATTTTACCTGAGCTGGTTTTTCTCTGAATGTCTGCTGGAGCAGAAACTCATCCAAATTCTCTTTGAAATGTATTAGCTTTTACTGAGGGCTATCCACTTAAAAAATGTAATCCCTGTGAAGATGTCAGCTGGGGAAAATTGAAATACTCTATCAAATGTATTTTTCTCCCTTAAAAAATTCAAAATGTTGACAGAAGTAATTATCCTGAGTGAGCAAATCTTACAAGTTATCCTTAACATTGTGAACATAATTAAATTATGGGAATTGATTTATATGAAATAAACCTGGATTTTTTTTTTTATTCTTGTTAAAAGTTGTATCAAGACAACTGAAAAAATATAAATGAGCTTGTATAAACATCCTTTGGTCTGATAAAAGTTAATTTTGTACATGGAACAAGATACTTTCCTTAAAAGAAACTTTTGAAAAAGACCTTTTGAAGACAAGAAAAAATAAAATCAAGGGCTCTGTTCCTGCTAATATAGTTCATAAACCCAGCAATCATCATTTGGTAAAGTAGTACCTGAAAATGGGTTGACAAACATAGGAACCTGGCACCCACAGACCTCGTGCAATTACTCCATTATATGTTCTAGGTCATAGAAATTTTCAGCTAAATCAAATCTGGGCAGTGTTGTTTCATTGTCTTTTTTTTTGTTGTTTTTTTTTAATTTTGTGTTTAGATTCTGAAAGAGCTCCTCATGGTTAAACGTGGTACCATCTTCTGTAAAAGAGGAATGTGTCTTCCTCTGGTGTGTTTTGAGCAATATTTGTCCTTAGAGCAAGTAGTTTGTGAGTTCTCGTGTGTAGAAGCTTCTACTTCACTGGCTTTAATGGTGTTAAAGGCACAGAAACTTGCATGGGATCTCTCTAAGGCAAGTCTTACTATGTCATGCATCGCCTTAATGAGATTAATGGAAATCACAAAGCTAAAGACAACTTCATCTGTTGCAGCAGATATACTGGCAAGCTCAACTTTCCTTTAACCCAAAGAAAATAGCAGTAACTTCCCTTAACAGGTTTGGTGTTTGTTCATGTCAACCAACCCCATTATGTGTGACATCAAAACTGAGCTGGACTTCTGAAAAGAATACTTATCTTGCAGTTTGCACTGCCAAACCTGGCTGCAAGTCGTGCATGGTGATAACATGCTCCTGTTCAATTTCATTTTCCTTTCCGGTGTTTAACTTGGGACAGGAACATGCAAATGTGAAATATATTAGCTCTATTTGATAGGAATTCATGCTTTTTTATAGAAGTGTATGAAAATTTGGAGAAGAAATCAGCACTTCTTAAGTTCTAGGAAATTTGTCTTACAGAATTTCATCAAAGGATAAAAAAATCTAAACTTGTTTTTATGTTTTCATTGTTGTAATATATTTAGGTATCTGATAGAGAAGCTTTGTAAAATGACTTGTCTGCCCCTGCAAATTGTTAGGAATGAAACCAGAATCCCCTACTGGTGCTAATTTTTAAGAGGCTGCAGTTAATGATGACCTCCAGTAAACTAACCCACAGGGACGACCTCATTTGGGAGTGACAATGATAACATTTCTAATTTTGTTTGTGACTGAAGGTGAATGCTCCCACGCCTTGAAACCAGAATTTCAGCATGTCTAAGATATTGTTGCAGACACTGGTACTGTGTTGTACCCTTTGAGGGACTGGTGGAAGGAGTACTCTAATGTGTAGGTATGGATTAAGCACCTAAACCACTTCCAGCCATGTCCATGTTTTATCTCTATAAAAAGATGGGTCTTTTCTGTTTTAATTTTCTTTTTCTTTTTTCTTTTTTTTTAATGCCGGCTTTAATTGCCTTAAATACTTTATTGCAATGAGTACCAGAAGCTAAGAATGTGTTCTGTTAAAGGTTTTCCTTTTATCAGTTTTCAAACTGATGCATTTAAGTGGCTACACTTCATCCTAGTGTTAGTACTCATCTATTTAACATACAGAAAATTATCTTCTTGGTTTAAAAACAAACAAAAAAGAATACTAGATTTATTGATTTTTTTTTTTTTTTCCCAGAAGCTTTCAGATCCTAACTCTCCTTTATCTCCATGGGACTGAGATACCTGGGCACTGTTTTGTACTTAACAGCCTGGAAAAAATCTGTCTATAGCAGATGTGTGCTATTTATTTATGGGTTTTCTTTAAACTTTGCCAGACTATAATTAGAATGTTTTATACAAATGAGGTTTTTTTAATCTGGAAAAGTAATTTCACTGATTTAGTGGTCTTCTTCTGTAGTTTGCAGAGTGATTTGTGCTTCCCTTTTGAATGAGGCTTCTCGGGTCTTCTAAAATGTGTTATTGTAGCAGCTTAATGTGTATGAATATACCTCAAATCTGTAGTTCTTGAGAAGTTTGTTATTGAAGTAGTGTGGCTTAATTCACTTCTCAGGTAAAATACCATATTACTCTTAGATCACCTTTTTCACTGGCTTTCAAAGAATGCAGATAAAGACCATTAATTACGTTTTATCAACAGTGTGGGTTTAGCAGGTCACAGTGATTACATAATTTTATAATTGACTCTATGTTTCTAACTGCTGCACAAAACTTGTTTGTAATTGGTAAAGATCAGAGGCAAGTGTAAGGAGTTTTCGAGTTACAAAACGGCTTTGGGGAGCTGAGCTCCTAGAAAGTTAAAAACAAGTGTCTTCCCATTCTCCGGAACAAAATGCACTTGGAAGGTGCTGATGAGAGGGGAGGGACAAGGAACTATATGGCAAGGCTGCTGCTACAATAGCTGTAGACAGACTCCCACTGGTGCAGTAATTCTGGCTTCATGACTTCAGGGTTTCTCCATGGCTTTACAAAATGGGGAGATGAAAGGAGGGCTGACAAGATAAGTAATTGTTTTGGTCTGATTATCTTACTTTCATCTTAGTGATTGAAAGGACATGCAAAAATGCTGAGGGATGCTTCTAAAGCAGAAACCTAGAGCTCTGGTGGCATCAAGGTAAAACCAACTCCTGTGCCCAGCGCTTGGGTGTATTCTTTTCAGAATGTCAGGACTCACAAAACTTGGCATTCAGTTGCTATAATTTTATCTGGTGGTTAGGAGTAGACTCATTACAGTGGGACCACGGAGAGGAATGAATCAACAATGAGCCTTGTAAGAGACAAGTAACTAAGTTGCTGGGGAAACTGGGAATTGTTCCTGGTAATCTTGTTTACTAGTAAATGCTGTAGTCTGTAAAAGCAGAAATGTTTTCCTCTGCCAATACAAATTCATTAGTTTGCAATTTACAGTCGAAGTTGATACAAAGCCAAATTCTACAAGAGCAAAGTTTTATCTGCAAAGAGACTGTGCTGTTGGTATAGTAGTCAATTGACTGGAAAATATGTTCTCTCTTTCCTTGAAACTTTGTTTAAAAACATAAATACATGTGAATTTGCATCTAAATAATAAGTTTCATAAATGATAAAAAGCAGAGAAGGTGGCAAGAGATTTTCTCACTTTAATGTGAGACCAAACTGTATTTCTCTAGAGCTGCTCAAGGAAAGGATGAAGCCTGGAGAGCCAGAGGAGAGGGAGGTTGGTTGGAATCACAACCTGTGGGCTGTTGTGTCTGCTGCCACAGCGTGGAGCAGCACTGTCAGGGGGC
This sequence comes from Oriolus oriolus, assembly GCA_013400235.1. Lineage (NCBI taxonomy): Eukaryota > Metazoa > Chordata > Aves > Passeriformes > Corvidae > Oriolus > Oriolus oriolus. Next base: position 246,846 of record VXBT01004741.1, read on the forward strand.
TGAGCTGCTGTGGTGACAGGGAGATTTATTGCAGGGGTAAATGGCCTTTAGCATAAGAGCTGTGGATTTGCAAAGGTCAGGGCAGTGCAAATGCAAAATGGGGCAAGCCCTCTCCCTTCAGTGGTATAAAATGAGGGGAGTGACTGCAAATGAACTCTTATCACAGCTCTTTCCTGGGAACCTTTGCTGTTGTGCTTTAGGATACGTATAAAGATGCACACATTTAGGCACACAACCTTGGACTACTGTCCTTCTGTACTTAAAATGTCTTAGGAAGTATGTTGTTTTTTCGATAAAACTTTATGCCAGGGCTTGGAGTTAGGGTGAAGAGACCCAGAGAACCTTAGATTCTAAAATACGAAGTAAAAATGTCTGGTTTTGAAGCACTGTCTTTTCAGGAAATCAGTTTAAAAAACAATTGTCATGAATGACTGAAAGGGCTTAGAGTCTATATTTAGAACAAAAGTGTTTAAAACCTCTGTTGGTAACTATTCTTAGCTTTCAAGTCTTTACGTATCTCCTAAAAAAACCCCAAGCAACCGAAACCACCACGTAACTTCTGTGTATGATGTATAAACTTAAATGCTACAGCAAGAGAAGGTTTCTAAGCTATTTTATATGAAATCAGTAAAAAATTCTTTGTTGGAGATTCAAGAGGAGTTGTCAATCACATTGATTTCTTTTTGATGGAGGTGAAACTTGTTTAGGCAGTGCAATCTACATCCCACAGACCAAATTGCTGGGGTTTTTCTTGCTTATTTAATTCCACAAAACATTCCTGTATTTTCCTTGCAGAAATATCCCTCAGGGTTTCACAGAACAACCCTTTTCTCAGCATGGGGTTTCATAGCAGTCACTGGTAGAAATGCCATTCACTGGTACTTTTCACAGGGCTTAGATTGACTTGTAGTCTTTCTCCACTAAAGAGATGTGTGTGATTAAACTATCCCAAAAGCAGAGGGAGGAAAAAAAGCCTTTCTCCCCTTTTTTTTGACTAGCAATCTCATCTGTCATACAGAGGCCTCCTCAGTGAAACATTTAAGCATGGGAAGCATCCTGGTTTCCAAAAGATTGCATGTTTCAGTAGGCTTGAATAGTTTCATTGAAGGAATGTGGATCCATCCTACTTTGGACTGCCCTGAGGCATCGTGGACACTTCCAAGCAGTCTCCTGCTCAGTCTCTGCAACTGGTTCTCTTTTTTTCTGTAATGCATTCATCATTGTTCCTTTTTTTATGCTCATAATAGCAATTACCTCTTCTTGAGTAGAACTGTATTTGCAGCTTAATAAAAATTTACAACAATCTTTGATAGTTTAGATAACTGGATAGTTTCCGAGAGAAAGGACATTAAAAATACATCTTTTTTACAAAAGAAAAGTGGTCTTTTCTTAAAGGATTCTGTATACTTTACTGCACTGAGGAAGTGCTATTAAAGGGAATGATTGGACATGTTTTTATTAATAATTCAGAAGGATACAATCCCACTTCTGTTTGTAGTCCTGCCTAGCAAATCATGGTGTCAGATTTGTACTCTGTATTTCAGCTCACTCTCCTCAAAGTAAGAGTGTATGTGCTGGCATGGTAGGAATATTAGAAGACTAAACTTGGAAAAACAGCAAAAATATTTTCATCAGCATTGCTTTAAGAAGCAGGGAGCTCATGTAATATTAATTTTTTTCTGGGAAATATTTGTATTGTTCCTTAATTTTCTCTTTATTTTCCAATGGTTTCTTTTCAGTCTGGAAGTAGCACACTTGCACTGATTTTACATTCTTCTAAATCTGGGCAGCGTTGCTTCCAAGTGTTCTTTTCCCAGATGTGGGGATTCTCTGGCAAGCTGTTGCCAGCCAGCACCCAGCCAGGCTTCACAGGGTTGGTGGGACTGCACAGAGTTGTAAATAAGACTGAGCCGTGAGATTTCTCTCCCATACTGTGCTGCAACAGATATGATTGTATAAAGAAATCATCACTGTGGGTTAAAAATCTTTTGGGATGATTGTTAGGGTTTTCTTAATGAGGAAGACATTCTTCCAAGTTCCTTTTAGGAGTGAATGCTATTTGTTGGGTTTCTTTGGTGGTGGTGGGTGTGTTGTTTTGTTGGGTTTTTTGTTAGTTTTTATTTCCTTTCCCACAATACAGGTTTAAAAATCTCTTGCCTTTGTAGTCTCCCAGTCCCCTGTCTGCTTAGGCTGGGAAGTCCATAAAGCCCGAGAGTTGTAGTAGGACCCTCACTCATTCCTGGAGGAGCACTTGCAGTGTGTTCAAGTAAGCCTCCTGAGAGACTGCATTTGCAGGCAGTTGTTTTAAACTTGGGAAAAGCTTTTGAGTGACATGATTGTCTTGACATTTGATTTAATGCATGAGGTTCTTAAAAATGTTACAAGTATTTAAAGATGGTGGATAGCATAAAACTAAATTAATCCCATCATGTGCAGCAGCAGCAGGGCAGCATTTCCCTGCTAAGGTGGCTTCCCCTGCCCTTTCCTTGTGCAGGAAGGTAGACTGAAGACTGTTCTTCTTGGAGTCATGTTCAGTCATCTGTGGAAAACAAATTAGTTAATAGATTTTAAGGCCAAAGGAGACCATTAGATCATCTGACCTCCTGTGTACATAGTGGATAGAAATTGATCTGGTAATCTTTGTATTGATTCCAGTAAGTTATTTATTAAAAATACACCTTGATGAGAGATGGCTACCATTTGCTTTGCTTGCTGTGTTGAGTGGCAGTGTGTAAGGCACACTAAACTTTGTGAAAGTTTTTCATTGTTTCAGTTGTTTGAAGAGAGAGGGTGAAATTACCAAGTTTCTGATAAAGGCAGTAGATTGTACTTGTAATTTATGTGGGGATCTCAGGAGACTGAAGTATAAGAAAAGCTTTTTGAGGGTAGAAAGGTCATGTTCAGTTTATCCTTTATACAGTAGTTATCCTGAAAATTAATTCATTACTTGGCTAAAAATGTTTAATTTTTTTGCCATATGAAACAACTGCTTTAAAAGATCAGGACTCTGTATAAAAGGCCTTTCTGGTTGTAGTCACACTTCTTCCAGGCTCTGCTTCCTCCCACAGCCTGACCCAAAGCCATGTCACTGGTACTGAGAGCTGTAGCCATGTACCAGCTCCCTGAACTTTCTGCTGGTGCTCGGAATCCAGTTCAGTTGGGATGTCAGAGCAATGCAGGCTGGGCCTCCCACCACAGCTGGTGGCCGTGCCTGACTGCAGTCCCAAGTTCAGTTGACCATCTGATGCTACAACTGCATCCTTTTCAGTGTCACTGCCAAAACAAGTGTCTTCATACAGCCACTATTGCCATGATTTTCTTACTGCATGCCATTTGACACTGAGCTTTGTTACAGTATAGGTTGCTTGTATGATCCTTTCTATTTATCAATGATTTGACCTTTTGTTTATGATTACCCTACCTGTATGACAGTTGAACTCTTTGTTGCCTATTGTATTCTTCTCAGTGCGTATTATATAGCAAGGCTCACTCTCCTCTCTTGTGAAAATATTTCCTTAGTACTCAGCTCCTCTCTGTCATGTTGTAAGGCTCATTTCTCAGCTCTGAAGCCATTTAACTTTTCCCATGTTGATTCTCTGGTGTTCAGAATGTCAGGAACCTCCGAAGGTGTCAGAATGTCACCTCTTTATTCCTTTAAAAATACTGGTTTAATGCTGAGTTTCTCTTTGCAATTCTCTGTTATTCTATTAAACATAAAACCTCTAGTATTTTTGATAACTCCTTTAGCCATGTCTTTCAGAATATGCCAGTGTTACCTCAGAGTAGGTCAGTTGTGTTCAAAAGAACCCAAAAGGGACAAAAAAGGCAAGTGTTCAATGAACAGGGATTTGCTCAAAGCTGAGCAAAGTCACAAGTGTGTCTGAATGTACAAGTATAATATGTATGAATAATAAGCAGCCACTTGTGAAATGTTAAAACAGTTACAAACAGTTAGCAAGCACTCTTTTTGTACCCCTTACACCTATTTTGTCACCTTAAAAACCTCTATGATTGCAGCTGCTGCGGTTGTCTCCTGAATCAGCACTGAATACGTTGGTTTTCCAGTGGCCAAGAATCCAAAGGATGGAGTGTGTCTGAAGAGGGCTTTTGGCCCACCACCATTCGAGTCGGTCAGCTGAATGCTGTCTTGGCAAGAGGCTTCCATTTCCAAAGTAGTCAAGACCATGATTGAGCAGTTCAGCTATGACCAAGTGAAATGTCATCTGGGCCTCTGACTGCTGTTTTGAACCAGAAATAGCTCAGCTGCTCATTTGAGTTGAATTTATTTTAATAATATATTGTGCTTTTAAAATGCATGACTTCAGGGGGTCAGTCTGAGCAGGAAAGGTATTTCTACAGTGCTCAGCAGAACCTTAGTTGCACTCACATTGGAATGTGTCTTCTGATAGCAGAAATTCAGTTTTAAGTGATTGCAGAATACTTGGATAGACATCAAGTGAGTCTGCTCTTTAATTTCAGTTTCAAGGCGTTAACGATTTATAAACAATTTTAGAGTAAATGGTGAGCATGGAGTTTGATTGCCCTATTGGGGTTTTTTTAACATATTGTGATTGTTTATATGAGGTTCATGTATGTCCCTAAAAGTAAATAACATTCATTTAGACATCATTGAAGTCTAAGAGCGGAATTTTAATATTTTCAGTTATTTTATACTATTTCTAGCTTTGCAAAAACATCTGCTTCATAAAATATTAGTGTTAAATTCTTGTAGTATTTGTCTAGGGGTTTCACACACCATACTTTCAAGGTATGTTGCTAAGCCAACAGATGTTCTTGTATTAATTATGATACAATTTTTCCTTTTTTTCTTTCCTTCTTGCTTTATTCTACTTCTTCCAGATCCGTGGTGGAGGGTAGGATACTTCACTATTTCATCTGATGGAGTGAAATAAATGCTTTCTGAAAGCTTTCAGCATTTTAATTAAACATGCAGATAGCTGAGGAGCGGTATATATTACATTTTTTTATTAAAGACATGGATAAGGTACAACGTTAATCAGTGAAAAAGATCTTGCCCTTGCTTTTCTTAATGGATTATATTAGTCATTAGATCGTTAGAATGAGTTCAAAGCGCTCCCTCTTCGTCTCATACTGTCACTTTGCTAATACCACTCACTTATGAGTCACCTTCCCTTTTAGGCAGTAATAAATTTTACCTCTCCTCCTCTCTTCTTTACTTCCCAGCACCCACTTATTTGATTTGTTGTGTAACTTTCAAGGAAAGGCCATGTTACCTGGCTGAGGAGATTGAGAAAGATGCAACTGAAATGAAACAGTGAGGCAGTGAATTAGCTCTGCCGGTTCATATTCTGCTTTGATTTATATTCTTCCAAATGCTTTTGAAGCACAAAACACGTGCTGGTCTCTGGAAATGAACACTTCATCTCCTCCATCCCCTCCCCCCAAGGCTGACATTAGCTACTTATGCAAAATCTGATTTATGCAATGGGCGTTCGACGCCTCCAAGTGGGGAACTGGAAACAAAACAAAGAGCTTGGGGGAGTGCTCTTTGCCCCCTCTCCAGCACAGGTATGCATGGAAACAGCAGGCTGCTAGGAACAGCTCTCTGTCTTCACAGCAATAAACAATACCTGTGAGACAAGAGACTGGTAATGGGTGTGGGACCTTTTCAGACTTGGGTCACTGGTTCAAATCCAGCCAGTCACCAGGTGCTGGAAGTCACTGCTGTCTGCAGGGCGCTTGATGGTCAGCAGGAAATGTGTTGGAGAACTCTGTCTTTTCCATCAAAGCACTGTCCACGGGAGCTGGCACTAATTGGCCGCCCCTGTGGGTGGTTTCGGCAGTGAAACCAAAGATTCTGAGCTACCCTGTCAGTCAGTCCTTAGAGCGGATTCACAACGTGGTAGCAAGGTAATATGTTGGGACACGTTCTTAAATTTTGACCTATATACTTGTTCTAAGAAAATCACTGATTTTTCATACTTCGAACTGGGAAATTGGCTGTGAATACTGCAATTATTCCAATCTCTTCCCAAAAATATAGGACAACAGTTTTCAAAAACTTTGTCTTTTCCTTTGATGTGAGAGAAAAATGCACCAGCCCCCACCCATGCTGCTACCGTGCCCAAGGAACTGTGAGAGTAACAAAAACTTGTAGCTCCTAGCTGACTTGTGGGACTGAATCCATAGCAGATCATGGAGTGCTTTGTAGAAGAGGATCCTGGTCCTGGTAAGGAGGATTTTTAAGGAAAGCCTGTTGTGCAGGATCAGATTAGTGTTTTGCACCTTGACTCTGGTAAAGAAGACGTCTCCAGTAATAAGATTGCCATCATGTAATGAGAAGTGTCTTACCTGAAGAATGTAGAATTGAATGCTTTTACAAACACCATCTTAAGTATGTTGATTGCTCATCTAAATAGTTCTATTTGAAATAGCTTATTTGTATTATGGCTTAACTGTCTCCTTCTGTTTGACTCTTCTTAGGAGTGAGCTGCATCTTTTGTATTTTCTTGGTTAGCATAGAAGTGCTGCAGTCAGTCAGTCCTAGGAAGGAGTGTTGCCTCTTAAGAGTTAATGCTCATCCAGTCAGAGGATGTGTTTGCATTTCAGTGCAAACATTGAAGTTCGAACAGTGAATTAAGAATGGCTTCTCTAAAACACATACTTCCTAAGCAGTTGAAGAGCGATCTATATTGCACACAAAGAACACTTCAAATAATTTCCAGGGGGAAAAAAAGTGTTTGTAGAACTTTACATCTGTTTGCAGATTATTCATGACTAAATTAATAGAATATTCCTACATTATTTGGTTATGGCAATGTGCACCTTAGAAATGCCTTGATAAGGTGTGCTGCAAAGACCAGCTGTATTTAGAACAGAACAAGACTCGCTTGATCTGGTGGTACATCAGAGGGATATTTCCTGATTCATATTATTTGTAGTGTAGTGGTTTCCAGGAGCTGCATTTCTGGTAAAGGCAAGGTCATTTACAAAAACACTTCTGTTGTGGAAGATTAAATGAAAAAGGTTATCTCAAAGCTTCCTGAAGCTAATGAGAAGACTACAAACCTCAGATGCTGAAATGGAAAATTTCAGTGCCCTTTGGATGAGACCAAGTATTTATTTATTTTTATTACAGGATTGCATTTATTTATCAGGAAATACTTCTGATTGCCTTTTACTGTTTTCTTGTCTTATAAAGTTTTTAAAAGAAAGCCTAGTGCTGATTTTTAAAAATGAAATATGGGAACAAAAAGAAAAGTCTCACCAAATACCACAAAATGCTGGATGCAGAGACCTGAACTGCATGATAGCTCTACTTCCTCAAAGGTAGTGTTTGCTGCTGAGTCTCCTGTGCTGGTAGCCAGATCTTGTTTGAGTTATGGCCTTGGCTTCTACACACTTTGTTGTGCATTTATTAGGCTTGTAGCATAGCTTGGTCCCAGAGATAAATTTGGGCTGTTGTCTGATATTTCATGATGTTTTCTCTTTCTTTTTTCCTCTTCAATTTCTCTCGTTACAAGCAATGGAACATGCAGCTGCGATAAATTTAATCAGATGACAATGTGTATGTCTGGTATCTGATTCATCTTTGATTTCATGGCTGAATCCCAAAGAAGGGAGAGAGGGAGGAAATCGGGAGATCATGGTGGCAAGCAGGATTTAGATGCTGGTAAAGATGAGGAAGTATCAGCAAGACTTGCTTAAGCAGAGAATTAAGTGGCTAAAGAGAAACCAGTGTGCACAGGTGGAAAAATACTAAAACTGGAGATAAGAAAAATGCAAATTAAATATCAGTGATTTAATGAGTGTGTAAGGCCGGCAAGAAATCTGCTGTGTGCTTGTCACTAGAGCAGAGAGATACATACAGGAACTGATACTGATTTCAGGAATTCACCCATCCGGTTCCATCAGCAAAGTTCATTCAGTCATCCCCTTTACCTCTCCTAGACCACTTCACAGAATACGAATACCTTTGCTACTGCCACTGCTGAATGCTAAATAAATAAGTTAATCCTCTAATAAAATTTAGACATGAAATAAATAGGTCAATCCATTTATTCTCTAACTAGGGTTCAGAAGGATAATGAGGTTTGGCTGGAGGCGGCACGGTGCCCTGGAATCATATTGCTGTTTAGCCTGCTAATGATTGTGGTGTGCTTAATCCTAATTCATTTTAAGGCATTCTTATGTTTAGACTTTTAAAAATTTAGCCTAACAGAACACTGAAAAACAGTACTTTGAGACACAAGCCCACCAACAGGCAAAACTTTAGTGTCTTGTGCTTCTGCTTGGAATAAGTATAAATTTCTGTGGTCTTGGTCCTGTCTTGTTCTGGAGGTACTCGCCTTGCATCCTCTCACCACTGCTTTACTGCCTTTGTAATTTAGCTGTGCAAAGTCCTTGGAGAGGTTACGTGTTCATGTCTGTGTGCCATACACTTCCATGTCTGTTCAGCTGCTCCAGTAATTTTGGAGGTGGTTACGTCTCTGAAGAACATCTCTGAGCAGTCACAGTAGTGCTTCCTGAAAGATCAATGCAGTAACATTTTGTTTCATTTCCATCTTTCTCCCCAGGGCAAAATGTGTCAGTCTGTAAGACAGTATATGAGGTATTTGTCATAATGAGGACATGATTCAAGGAGAGGTGGCCTGCCTTCAGCAGCAAAATGGCAAAGTGCAAGGGTATTCCCTCTTTTTGAGGATTTGTAATCTAACTTTTATGAGAGTGCAAAAGAGTCTTGTTTGTTTTGCCTAAGCAGCAGACATATCCTGGTAAAAGATGGTTGTGGATACCAGCTGAGGTCTTGAAACGGGGCTGTTACTCTCTCTTTAGATGTGACTTGGTTGGATAAGAGCTGCTTCATTTGTTATCCTATTTCATAGTGTTACCTGATACCATTAAAAGCTTTCGGGCCTTTTCTTAAAATATGCTGCCTTTCTGGGCAAGTAAATTAAATCCCTTTGTGACATTTGCTTACGTGAGAATTAATCTGTTATGAATCACATTTTAAGAATCAGATGAAAAGTACTACAGAAATGCAAAATATTTATTATGTCTTTTATGAACAATTCTCTTGTCATGTATGCATATTCACTGCAAATTTGTATTGGCATTTATTATCAAAAAATGTTCTGCCTTTTTTGCTGTTATTGTTGTAGGATTGATTTCAGTACAGTCTAGTTTTTGAAAGGCTTTCTTTTTTGAACTGTAATATGCAAATCACAGCAGCAGCAGAATCTTCAACTTCTTTTCCCTTTAATTGAATTTAGCAATTACAGTGCCGTGGCACCTATGTGAACCACCATATGTTATTCATTTTTCTTATTGTTCTCAATTAGGGTGTTGTCTGGTATGGGGTTTTTTGTCTGCTTCTTCTGCAGTGATTAATATAATAGAGTTATAATCTCACTTATAATCAAACTTTCAGGCAAGGTTATTGGATTTGAGGTGACTTGTATGCAAGCAATTTCCCAGCAGCCAAACCGAATGCTTGCAATTTATGGGTTGTCAAACCTTTATCATTTCATGGCCAGATTATTACTACATCTAATAGACAGGTTCCTGGATTGTTGAGTTTTGTTTTTTTGGTTTTCATTCCATTTTAGGGGCAGTATCTGAGCTTCATTAACTACAGTGTAATTTTATAGGAGGCCATATTTTTCAGATACTTTGTAATTGGCTTGTTATCAAGGCAGCACAAAGCAATCCCCTGTCACCATGAGTGTTCGATGCATGGTGAGGTGTAAGCAGAGCTGACTGGAAAAAATTATTTGCGTTCATGAAAAAACACAGATTTCTTCTTTCAAACTATATATCCTCTTATGTATTAGGAAGATTAAATTTTTTTATATATATATATATATATAGCTAAACTACCTTTGCAAGGAACAGGAGAAGCACTCAGAACCAGCATACACACGTTTGCTATGTGGGGTTTTGCTGTTCTCTCCTTGCAGTAAGTGCTATGTGCGTATGAGGAGTGATGTAGTCACTAGGCTTGGTACTTTGTGAATGCTAAAAGAGGGGGAGGGAAAGTGTGGAATAGTTCCTTTGCTTATAGAAGATAAAGATTAATTTTATTCATGACTGAAGCAGGTAATTTTCTAGCCATAGGAGAATAAATGTTGGGCTAAAAGTGTCTTTGTTTTCTCACTATATAAAGGTTTTCGTTTCAACTGGACCATCATGCTAAGGAACTATGACAGGACATTAAAGCATTTTCCCCAAAAAATGACAGCTCTCTTATAATTGAGATCATCCTAAGTCTCACCTGGTATGCTGAGTGCTAAGGCAGGACAGACCTTTGTAATCTATCTGAAATAATAACTGCAGAATTGAAGGAAGTGTCAGCGCCCATGAGAGGGTACATCATTGACAAAATGGAAAGGGAGAATGATTTGATTTTTTTGAAGCGGCTGGCTAGGGAGGAAAGGTACTACATTAAAAGTATCTGAATTATAAAGGCCAACATTTACCAGCTCTGAAGGTTTTAGGGTTATCTTCATGAAATAAATGGCAGCTGCAACTCTGTTGCTGACTGGGCAGGTATCCACGTGCCAGAAAGCCTCTGTCATAAATTGATAGCTCTTCTGGAAGTCTAGAGGCCAAGGAACAAATTGCCACTATTATTTCTATGAAGCCAAGATTATTCTGTATGCTATAGTGCAGGTGGTGCTAGCTTTACCCAGTACTTAAACCCCCTAGAAAATATGAAATATTTTGATTCTTTTGAGTGCTGTTATATTTCAGAGTGGTTTATGTTCCAATTGTTTATGAACAATGATCTTTGATCGGCCTTCATCTTCCCCACACAAGGTATTAAAATCTGCAAATAGCAGGCTGTTATCAAACCCTTGAACACACTTTAATATTTCAAGCAATAGCATCAAGTTGTGTTTTCTGTATATGGCTCTCTTCAAGGATTGCAGGCTGAACTGTATAGGACCATGGAGGCTGTTTTTTATGGCTTTATATCTCATTTTTCACCGCCCTGTTTGGTGTGGTTTGGGTCTTGTACACTTCATTTACTACGAAGCAGATGCTCTTACCTTAATACAAGGTGGTATCTGATTTCCATCTACCTGTACCAGGTTAGTATTTCTTCAAAAGAGCATTTTATTGGCTCTGAGGCTGTGCAGTGATGTGAAATGCTTACCAAGCTCTAGTTATCTGCTGTTTCCAAAGGAAGATAACCTTCCATTTAGAGGCATTCTGCAATTTGTATTTGAAACCTTCAAAAGTAGTGAAGCTTATACAGCATTTTAAAGGAGAAGAGCATATGTACAACATTATTCATGATCAGGCTCTGGGAGACATTACAGTGGCCTCCCAGTTCTTAAAGGGGGCCTACAGAATAGATGGGGATGACCTTTTCATATAAAGTAGTGGTAGGGTGGGTGATAATGGTTTTAAATTGACAGAGGGCAGATGGAGATGATTTAGTAGGAAGAAATTGTTCCCTGTGAGGGTGGTGAGGCACTGGCACAGGTTGCCCAGAGAAGCTGTGGATTCCCACTCCCTGGAAGTGGTCAAGGCCCGGGTGATTGGGATTTTGAGCCCCCTGGCCCTAGTGGAAGGTGTCTCTGCCCATGGCAGGGCGGTTGGAACTGGATGATCTTGAAGGTCCCTTCCAACACAAACCACTCTATAATTCTACAGTAATTTGTTTCAGAGTCACCCTTAAAGCATTTGTGGATTTGCATGAGTTTCTTTGAAAAATCAGTCAAATGTACCATGTTATTTTTTCAAATTATGCCTCTCACAGTCACTAGACAAGCAGTAACGAAAACTTGATTTACCACTCAAACTTGACATCAGCAACCATCCTTGGAGTACCCACTGCATGTGAAAGCCTTTGTCTTACAAACAGTGCTAGAAAGGGATCCCAGGTAAGAGTGACTGCAAAAAGAACTGGTAGAATTAGCAGATTTTATTTAAGCTTCCTAAAAATAAGATCTAGTGCTCATACTGACTTCAGTTCTATTTTCTATGCAAATTGAAAAATTGTATGAAAACTGACTGACACGTATGTAAGCGTTCAGTTTGGAAGGGACCAGTGTATAAAAGATAGCAAGAGATGGTCACTGTAAGTCAGGCCTGTTATTTTTGGCTTTCATATCAGGGTGCTTAGTTCCTGGCAGAGGTTTGAACATCAGGAATCTCAAATCACAAATGTTCAAAGATTCCCCATCTCATTTGTCTGTGCTTGAATGCTGAATTATAGCTTTGGAGAGAGGATGCTGGTTTCATTCACCTCACTAACTTTCTTCTTGTCTCCATCTCCTTCTGTTCAGAGTTCCGAATCAATTAATTTTTCTACAAGAATGCCAAAAACTGAAAGTGGCTCCTGTAGCTTTCCTCCCAGTGTAAGAGTCATGTTGGTAGGGGTATGATTACATTTAATGGGAAAAATGGGATTCCTCTGAACAGCAGTAAATTCAGTAACATTCAGTAGTTGTTCAGTGTTGAAGGCCACAAAAAGACTGCAGTTTTTCTGTTTCAGCAGTTATGTTTGCTTCCTTTTACACATTTCTCCTAAAGGAAAAAACCTATCAACCATATCTTGAACAAGGGCTACAGCCATACTGAGACTTAACTAAATTAAATACCCTGATAGCTTATCTTCAAAGATGGAAATGGTTTGAAAGCTTCCTCAGTCTACAAGTCTCTGCCATGTTCCCTTCAGGATCAGTTGCATGTTTGTAATGAACAGAAAAGACATGTTGTTTTCCCTTTATTTAAAAATAAAAGCCAACCAGTTTAATAGAAAAGCCATTAAAACCTTGCCAGTTGGGATGAAAAGTGCTGCCCGCAGGAGCTGCGGAAGTGTGTGCTGTCAGATGTGACATATATGCACAAACACCTATGGGCTTATTAGAGCCTCCATAGTGACGTGCTGTCAGCAGTGTATTTCTGCTGCATATGACCTTGCAATATTTTTTTTTATCTAAAAGGCAAAGAGGGAGGGAGTGTTATTCGGTGAAGCTTGGGTATCTCCTGTAACCTTTATGGAGTCTCTGCCAACCACTTCATAACGGCCTGTAGCACATTCAGTCTGTGTAGGGCTCGGGGCATTGAAAAGCCATAGCAGTAAATCCTGCGTGGCTGGATGTCACGAGAAATGGGAGAACTCTCTGTTTGCTCTTCACTGTTGTGTTACAGCTTACATGTCTGCTGCCTCCAATAGCTTATTCCTAGGGGAGTTTATTTTCCACCCTTAAAAGAAGGCTGCCAGGCTGATTTAAGGCCAGAAGTGATGCTTTCAAAAAGCCATGGGTCTGTTGAACCTTGGAACGTTTGACAGGTGGTCATAAGGTTTTGTTTGAAGTCAAAGAAAGCTGAATCTTGTCTGGTTTTAAATAACATCCCTTGCCACAAGATTGGGCAGCCTTGAGCTAATGCCTCCCATTAGGAAAGGAAGGCAGCACAGTCATGAAAAGAAAAGTGACCTGCAGGTCAAATGCAAAATGTAGGCAAATTATGTGAATGGTGTTAAAGTGAAGTAAGAGGTAAGATCTCTCCTCTCTTAATAATATGGTGTTTTACAGTGTGGCCTTTTAAAAGCAGCCTTATTAAAACGAAGTCCTAAGCACCTTTCCTTGCTGTCCCGTAGAACACCAGTGAGCTTTGTGAATTTAAGGACAACGTGGATGGTTTCCCAGAAGTACCTTAAATTCACTCCGCTTACTTTTGAATCCCATCTGTACCATGACGCATAAAGTACTGCACCAGTTACCATAATGCATCAGTTTGTGAAATGAAGTGTTTCCACTCATTCTTCACTAGCAGGAAAGTCATCTATCACCAGAGTGGGAAGTGGAGGGCAAGGATAGTTGTGTTAAGGCAAGCTGTCCCCACTTACGTGCCAGATCTCTTGGGGCTCCTGAATCACTTCCATACCTCCTGCATGTGCTATCCAATGAACCTACTCATTCCAGAAGTAACATTCGCTGTGGTTTTGCTCCACAGGGATAAGCACTGGGAGGCACTTACGGCTTGGGGCAGATAGAATGAGACAGCACTGAGGTCAAAATTCACTGTGTGTCTGCAGTACAGGAACCACACAAGTTTCATTTACACCAGCTTACCACTGAGGTGTCTCACTGTGGTACTGATAATGGTAATGGCTTTGTGGTGGGGACTCACTGAAACCATCAGCTGCAATCACTCTGTCAGGCAGAGCCAGCTTCTAAACTCTTGAGTGTCATTCTGGGCTGTGTAAAATCCGTGTTATGAGCAACAATCCATTTCCAATTCACCCTGCCATCCATTCCTTGTTCTGTTATCTCCAGGCTAAAACTAGAGTAGAGAGATAGCCTTTTACTAAGACAGTAGTTCTTTCATTCTGCAGCTAACAAAAACCAGATAAAATGGGATTTCTCATTTATGCTATATCTTATAGAAGGGAAAAGAGCACAGAATAATTGTAACCAAGATATATACACAAGTCATAACCTTTCTAGCATAACTATGCCTGTTTCTAGAAAATTAGAATGTCAATGAACTAAAGGTAATTTGTTCGGGATGCCAGCAGAATGATAAGTCTGACTACTTGATTTTTTTTTCTCATTAGATAGTTTCAGTGAGGCTGAAAAGTGAATGTAGTTGGTCAGAAGAGCTTTGTACATCTTTGCAGATACACCTCGACCCACCTTTCCCCTGACAATCTATATGACTTCCTCAGTTTGTTTTTAGAGGCAGAAATGCTTAGCTAGGGCTGTGGTGACATTTCAGAGACATTTAAGTATTCTTTTTGGAAGAAGAAAGCTCATATGATGTATCATGGTTAGTCCTGCTTAATTGAATTTCATGTAACATTTCTCCATTACAGTTAGGCTTTGTGCTGTCGAAATTTGTTATTTTTTAAGATAAACATTTCTCTCTTGAGACAGAGAATTGATTTATAAGGCCTGCTGAAGGTAGGATTGCAACATGTGAGATGATTGGCATGCCCTGTTCAGTGGGCAGATCCCCTGTGGCCGTGCTTTTTGTTTTTAGAGCAAAAGAGCCGTACAGTCTTTCATCCATAATGTGCATCGAGAGCTTGAACTTCTACAATTTGTACTCATGTGAAACCCACATTGAAGCCCCATGGGTATTTGCTTGCATGAAGAGTGTGAGACTTTTTCCAGCTCTTTCACTGCTTGAAAAAGTAGTGTCCTTATTATTTCAGTCAGTTCACAGTATTCAGAGCCCAAAAGTGTGGTAGGCAGTTTGCAGAACAAGTAAAGAAAAAATGGTTCTTCCTCAGCAGAAATGTATTTTCAAGTGAATCGCAGTGCAATCACAATAAGAAAAGCAAACTGAGGAGACGAGTCACAGAAATTACGGTTTGGCATTGCAGCAAAAATATTTTGAGCTACATGTGCTTCAATGGTCACTGTTGACATGACTGAAGCTCCTCTTTGTTTCCATGTGTGCTGTTGTCACTGTCTGTCTCTTTGTAGCTGCCAGCTGTCTTTCCCCTCATTCTCCTGGACTCTGGTGCAGTGACCCTCTAAGGTACTCTCTGTAAAGAGGTCCAGCCCTTGATGAGTCTCCTAGGCCCTGTGGGGGAACAGTGTTTTAAATAATCCATTAATCTTCCTTGGTGCCTGTTAAAGCAGTTTCATTGACAGATGATACTGGGAACATGAATTTCAGTGAATTTCTTTGCCTTTACGGGCCAAGACAACCCCTAGACTTCAGCATGTAACAGCATGGGTTCAAGGAAAGGGCAGCAAGGGTTTGGAGAGTCAGTACTGGGGCTGGTAGTGCTCAGTATTCTCAGCCATGACCTAGAAAATGAGGCACTGGGCAAATTTGTAGATGATCCTCAGCTGAAAGGAGAGGGGACTCTGCTGATACAGTGAATGGCAAAACTTTGCTCCGGAGGGGCCTTGGTAAACTTGAGGAACGTCTTAACAGGAGCCTTGTGGAGCCACCAGAAGTAATAAGCTCTGCTCTTGCACCAGGATCTGCTGGTGCAGCGTCCATTCCCCAGGCTGGGAAGTGGTGGCCTTGAGAAGTCCTGCTGAAGAGGACCTGCAGGTGGTGGAGGACCCAACCCATAACAAGTAGAGTAGGCAGCCATCCAAAATGGGGTAGGAGGAAGACATCCAGCATTGAGAGAAGTTACTTATTCTGGACTGCTCAGTGGTGGTGAGGCCACATCTCGGTTGCTGTGTCTGGCCTTGGCTCCCCTTCCCAGGCCAGGGGGGATGTGGGGAAACTGGCAGGGCCCAGTGGGGTTGCCGTGTGTTCAGGGGCCTGCAGGATGTTCCCCCTCAGAGATGGGCTTGCTTAGGCTGGGAAGAGGTGTCTGAGAGGTGAGCTGGAGGTGGCCACAACCACCCAACAGAGAGATACAAAGCAGGCAAAGCCAAATGCTTCTCTGCCATAGCGGATGATACAATAGGTGGTGACAACAGCTTCCCATTTGGGACGTCCAGGTTGGATTTCACAGATTCACCAGGAGCAGGGTGCAGTGCTGGAACAGGCTGCCCAGAGAGGCTGTCAAATCTCTGTGCCTGGAGACCTTTGAGATTTGGCTGAACAAAGTTGTAACCACCCTCATCTAGTGTTGATGATGGTCCTGCTCCGGGCAGGACATTGGGAGGAGACCTGTAGAAGAACCCTCCAGTTCCTGTGGTTCAGTGATCCCTTTTTAAAGCAGTGACAACAGTGGACAGGCTGTTTGCTTCTTCATGATGGAAAGTCCTTGAGAGGTCAGAACCAAGATCAGACAGCTGGAGTCCAGTTTACTGAGATCTGATCGCACCAGGAAATGTAGCCTTCATCTGAACCCTAGTCCCTCCTTTACCTGTGCCAGTCTCTAGAATAGAAAGGAGAATCTGTTTTATTTCACAGGAAAGGCAGATTAGGTAGAGTTTTAATTAAAGAGTTAACAGCAAGAAGCAGATGAAACTAGCTCTTTCAAATAAATGTTGCAGTCATAAATAAGACTGTTGTCAGTTGAGCAGTTCAGACCACTAATTCTGTGTGATCCCTGATTGATTTTACCACATTGAGGAAAGCCCCTCACTTTTGTGTTGTCTTCTCCAATTTGAAAAATGTATTTTTAGCATCCTAAGGTTTAATCATTTAATGTTTCTGCAATTTTTTGAATTTATAAAATGTTATCTAGGTGTGAAGTTTAACTGTGTTGTTGGAGAACACCTAAGTGATTGAAAGCCCAGGGAATGGAAACTGTGTAAGCTGGTGGAATCTTCTGTCGTTGATTGCCCCTGCATTTTTCAGCATGTCTATCAACATTCAGAAAAGCTCTAACTCAGTGTCAGACCTAGGGGAAAGGTCAGTGTCCCCTCACTTGTCTGCTCATTGACATGTGGGTGAAGCTTGCTTTTTTTCTTACACATGAATGTCAAGTGGGGTTTTTGAATGAGCAGAAGGAAAACCAGCAGCCAGTACAGCTTTCACAGTAGAGCAGAGTCCTGGACAGGTTTCTGCCATCTGTATTTCTTTCCGTCCCCTAACTGGTGTGCCAAGACACTCTCCTCCCTTTTCATCCTTGCAGTGATGACTTAGGAAAGCACAGAAAGTATGAGGAAGCTCTAGGACTAAAAGATGAGTGAAAAGGGGTCTGCCAAACAAAACTGGCATGCAGGACTGATACCCAGGTTACTGACAGGCAGATGGATGGAAGTGGTCCTCAGGAGAGATCTCCAAGGGGTGGCTGAACCTCAGGATGGGCAGGGATTTGGTGACAGATGCTTTATGTTATGGGGTGTTTAACAAGCTCTGGATAGCGTCATCACATTTCCCACTACTTACGGTGACAGCCAACTAACAGACTCCTGGCACTGCGTGCATGGACGTACATGCGTGGATGTGGAGAAGACGATGACAACAACAAATTGAAATGTACGAGACATATAAATGCATCATCTTGTCGTGATTTATCTGATCTATGTTACCTGTGGACCAATTTCATGATTCTCCAATGGGTCTGAGTTATGACCCTTGTGCACTTAGAGCTGACATAATGGCAGCTTCTGTGTGATGAGTTTAATCCTGACACGGAATGCAAAAGGAGGAGGGCTCCGCCAGAGAGATTGAATTAGGTGCCTTTTCTTGTGGCGTTCTAGTTCTTCAGAGGACTAATTTGCCAGTACTAGCTACTTGTTTAATGTGGTCTCTGACGCTATTGAACTGTCAGCAGCTGCAATTCTGTTCCAGGCACATTTCTATTCAGGTACTTGTGCGTCACAGTATTGCTGAACTTCTTAATTTTTAGGCTTCCAGCCTCCTGAGTGTAATCGGATAAGCATGCTCGAGGCCAAAACAGCAACTGGAGGCACAGCACGAGGCTTCCTTTCACACCCTCCCCTTAACTGCTGCACACACTGAGTTCCGGAACAGGCATTCTGCCTCTGTTTTTACTGACAGGACCAGCTTCCTCTTAGCTTTCCCTTTAGGTCTGTCTTGCTCACAGTGACAGAAAATTCTCCCATCCTCTAGTCTCAGAACAGGCATCTCAAAAGTAACTTGCCATTCGCCTCTGTCAGCAGCAAAAGAGAAGATGCATGTTGGTTAATCAGCTGTGCAAAGCTGAATTATTTAAAGACTCTTCTGTCATTCTCTAGGAAAGATTTTAATTTCAGCATTGAATTTTAAGTTTTTAATTAACTAACTACTTTTTTCAGTTCAGTGCTTTTTAGCTGGGAGCAAACGTTGCTGAGCCATTTAAGAATTGGGCTGTAACAGCATCTGGCTCTGGCTCCTGTTACAGAAGGCAATACCTGGAGCTTATAATTGTTTTCTTCTTCCATCTGATTTTCCTTTTGAAAAACTGTATCTAAACTGCTTTGTGAGAAAAACATCTTTTATTGTTGTCTATCTAAAGAATACTGTGATGAGATCCAGCTTTTCCATATGGATATGCCAGGGATTATTGGAATTTAAACTGATAAATAGTAATAAATCACTAAAAGGTGTTCATTTGGACTTCAGCTCACGCACTACACCTGAGCGTAGGGAAGTGACAGGGGAAATCTGTGAAAGAATTGTGTGAAGGTCACTACTAGGAGGCTCCTCCCTCTGTGTATAAGGCTTCAAGGTTGCCTCCAAGAGAATAGTTAAAATAATAAAGAAAATTTCTGGGACTGGAGTGTGAGAAAAGGAAGGACTCCTGTCTTTCCTAACTTCAAGTCACATTTCTATAATACTGCTATAGTTCCCAAGGGTGACAGTGAACACTGGTTGTTTGAGGGACAAGGTTTTATATGAGTGAAGCCATTGAATTTAAGAGAAATCATATGGGGCAAATCAAATTTGCTTGATGCCTTAGTAACAGGACAAAATTTTACTTTATTTTGCTTTGATGGATTATTGGCCTTCCCCTTTATACTTAGGAAATGAAAAATACTTGAATAGGTGGTAATTTTTAAAGAGTTTTGACTTGCAGATCTCAGCTCTGATACCAATCTTGGCTGCATGCTGTTTGCAGTTGTTTAATGTCTGCCCTAACTTGTCCATTTGTAAAACGTATGACATGCCCACAAGAGTTAGTATGAATTCATTAGTGCTTCTGAATTGCGCTTGCATCATCCAGAGAAACTTGCTCACACTCCTGCTCAGTATTAGAAGTGAAATCCCTGTTCTATTTCAGCTAATGGCAGGAACTCTGATCGACTTCCAAAGAGGTAAGGTATCATCCAATTACCATAATTAGATTGTTAAGAATTGTTGAGCTCCAAATTTTGTAATAATTCAAAGGCTGTTACCTTCATGAATTTTAAGTCAGATGCAAGTATAGCAGGTTGCAAATCTTCTGGTGCTTATGCAGTCACATTGCACTCAGCACTGGAGACCATTCACATTCTTCGCATTCAGCACATTTTGGAGCCTTGATGAGGCAATTAGAAAATCTGTATATATAAGCCCAGAAAAAGTATAACGGAATCTTTTCTTTAATGTTGTCACCCAGGTATTGCCCAGTTCTTTCATGGCTTTTGCCAACTACTGAGCTCCTGCTACGAGAGTTTTGCTTGAATAGTTAATTTGAAAGTCAAGTGTAAAATGAAGAATGCGAAGACCAGCTCTGTGGGATGTTTTGTAATACTAGTGGAAATATTCTCTCCAGTCAGCATCTCTAAAGACTATAAAACTTGATTTAAATAATTTTTTCTACTGTACAGTCCCCAACAGACGTTGACTGTTAATAGTTTTTACAGCTCTAATTTAATCTGGTAGAGTATTGAACTTGTACGTGAAAGGTAATAAAATCCTTTTAGTAGGAAGATGGAGTTTATGTTCAGAATAACAATCTATCAGTTTTGCAAAGATTGTTAAATTGCTGCTTTATAAGTGTGATCAGATGAAGTCAGTCTAGCTGTATTTTGAGCCTTGCTGTTCACAGAATCATAGAATTGTTAGAGTTGGAAGAGACCTCAGGAGAGCACACAGTCCCAACCCCTCTGCCAGAGTAGGGTCAACTGGAGCAGGTGACCCAGGAGCATGTCCAGGTGGGGTTTGAATGTCTCCAGAGAGGGACACTCCATGACCTCCCTGGGCAGCTGTGCCAGTGCTCTGCCACCCTCAGTGTAAAATTCTTCCTCATGCTAAGGTCAAACTTCTTGTGTTTTAGTTTACAGACACTGCTCCTTGTCCTGTCACTGGGCACCACTGAAAAGAGCCTGGCACCATCCCCTTGGCACTTTGAGATATTTATATGCACTGGTGAGATCCCCTCTCAGTCTTCTCTTCTCCAAACTAAACAGGCTCAGCTCCTGCAGTCTCTTCTCACAAGAGAGAGAGAAACCCCAAATCATCCTTGTGGCCTCTGCTGGACCCTCTTCAGTAGCTCCTTGTCTGTCTTGTACTAAGGAGCCCAGAACTGGACGCAGAACACCAGATGTGGCTGCACTAGGGCCAAGTAGAGGGGCAGGAGAGAGGCCCTGCTGGCCACACTCTTCCCAATGTGTTCCAGGATCCCACTGGCCCTCCTGGCCACAAGAACACACTGCTGGCTCACAGTTAACTTGCCACCCACCAAGACTCCCTGGTCCTTCTCTGCAGAGATGCTCTTCAGTAGGTCAGCCCCATCACATGCTGGAAATCCTAGACGTCAGCTGCAAGTTGGGCCGTTGCCTCCATGTATTTGTCCCAGAAGAGCTGGTGGCTGTTTTCTGCAGTGAACACTTTGCAGGGGGCCCTTATTTCCCAGTGTGACTTCTCAAGCTGGAGTCTTTTTGGGCTACACCCATCTTTCCTGGGCTGCTGCCTCAGAAAGGTCCGAGGATGCAATGGGGTTGCACTGACCTCGCTGAGCATCACAAGGTTGTTGAGCAGAAGAACCTGACCTGGCTCACTCTGTGGTCTTCCCCCAAGACTGACCAGGAAGGATTTAGGATATGAGCAGTTAGCAGGGTGCCTTCAAAGCTATTGTCAGATGACTAGCTTTTCAAAGGGCTTGCAATAGGATTCCAAGTTTACCCCGTTCCTAGGGCCACAGGAATGGCTCTGTTTTGAGAACATCTCAGGCTTGCCTCAGCATTCACTGGCATGAGTTTAAGGTGGTTTGTGCATCCATATCAGAGAAGGATGTTGGCCAGAGATTGTGGGAATGCACTTCGTTGCTGATGTGGGTTTAAGTTGTAGGCTTACCGGTTTATATTTCTTCATTTGAAAACATTTTTGGACAGGTGCTTTGTTCATAGTGTGTGCATGCATAGTACTTAACATCAGTTTTCTTGTTTATAAATAATCTGTTACCTCATTAGTCCTGAACAGTAGAACTTGAAGCTGTCTTCATCACCTCAAAAACATCTTGCTACTAAGCTGATAAACCATCCTTCCTTTTGTGTGACATGAATGTTAAAATGTTGTAAACAAGTTTCCAAAGGATCAACGGCAATTTTTCATCCAGGATATATTAATTTGTCTTGTAATATTCCTTTTATGTCAACTGCAGTAATCTACTGTGCTTAAAGCATAAATATCTTTTCATATGTGTTTGTCTGAAGTGACAGCAAGTTGCCAGAGATGTTATCAGACACAACATATGAGGATGAGTAACACCATTTTCTTATGACGGCAGCTATTTAAAAGGCAGGGAAGAATTATCATTAGAAGCGGAATATTATTGGTAGGTTTGTCACACACTGTGTGAGTGTTTAGAGGGAATATGAAAAACAAAGTATTTGCATTTAGACCAGCACTTTCTGGAACACCACAGAGCAGTATCAGCTAGTAGGGTTTCTGTCATATAATGCAAACACGGCTGTATCGGGGGCAAAATACTGATTGCTGTTCCCTCTGAAAACCCTGGGTTCTGTGTGATGATGATGAATGAGCTCAGGACTCCAGAAGTGCTATGTGCCTTGGTCTGTGGGTGTATATCTAGTTACAATTCGATTATTTTAACTGCATCTCTTCAGTATCAGCATTGCGTTGTGCAGCCAGAGTCCAATTTAAAACCTGTGGCGAAAGACTCCTGCAATGACTCACTGGTGAAGACCTTTGTGATAACTAACAGACTCTTCAGAGTCCTGAGTAGCAGAATATGACACTGGCAGCATGTGTCATGATGGGGCCTTTCAGCTCAGCTTATGTCCCCTGATATCCAAATAGCAGCAGAAGTTTGGTGGAAGCTACAGTGCTTTTCCTAGCTATTCACCCAGGGGGATCCCAAGAGTCTTATTAGAGCTGCAAGCCAATAGGAGAAAATAAATGCAAGGAAATTCTATCTGGAACCTTAGAGTCTTACAGTCTACAGAATGATCTCAAAGCATGCCACATGGATTCCCGCTGTGGGGTAATAAAAGTGAACAGGTAGCTTCTGGTTTTGCTGAGAAAGTCTCTTGCTGTGAAATAGAATATTCTTGTATGCCTTGGCATGGATGTGGAATCGATCTCCAGGTGATCTCTTAACTCTAAGCAGCAGTCTCTAGGCTGATCCTGGAAGTGGTGGTCATATTGATCCTGTGGCGGGCTGTCACAATTGTACCAAGGCATAACGACACTGAGGTCAGAGTCCAAGAAGAAAGTGCAATTATTTATTAATATACAGACAGGTTTATATCCCTTAGTTCGCTTGAAGTTTACGAATGGCAGGAGGCTATTGGACCTTTAGCTAGCCACCTACCAAGTTCGTTGGTCAATTCTCACAACACCCATTCCAAAATATTTCCCTAAGCAGAATCATAACAAAGGCGCAGCTGCACGATAATAATTAGTTTACAAAAATCCCTAGAACTGTTTTTCACAGTTTTGCCTGGGAACATGAGAGCTCTCACAAAACGCTGGGGAAGTTAGAAGATTTCTCTGCTGACAGCTTTTTCAGCAGTCGCAGGGGGGCATCGCAGGAAACAGTGACAAGCAGTGCCTGAGATTGTGCTTTTGAGAGAAGGGAGAAGCATAGGGCTTCGGGTTCAAAATGTATAATTTCTCACATCAGATACATTAATTATTCCTTTGTGGGTGCCATGGTTTAATCCCAGAATCTTCAAATTCTGCTGTATAAGAAAATGTCTGTGGTGTTAAAGCAAGTACCCCTATTTCAACTTTGGAAACTGTTCCCATAACACCAGAGCTAAATGAGGCTCTGATAGTTCCTTGCTTGGCACTTACAAACTAAAAGAGCAGTAAGAGCAAAAAGAGAACACTGCTGAAGACAATTAATTCACCCATGAGGTAGCTGAGCTTTCAAAAACAAGAACAAAGTTGTGTTTATTCTCTCCTCTTTTAAAATAAAATAAACATGTTTGTATAAAAAAATACAACCTCTCATAGCTCTAGTATTTGCCCAGGTAGGTGATCTCAAAAGTATGCACTGGGAGGACATTTCTGGCAAGTTTGTGGTGGTGGTGAGGCCAACGCAGTGTAATCCATTATGGAGCCATGATTTCCTAGGCAGCATTTCACAGCAGCTGGTGTGGGGCTGTTCCTCCTCGGAACAACATCCTGGGAGAATGAGCTGGGGTAACCCCACCATGGCAAACTTGTACTCCTTTTAGCAATATAAATCAGTAGGTACAACTGGCCATGTGATGAGTAATAAGCTACAACTGCACAGTGTGAGCCCTGCAGATAGAGAGTAGAAATAAAAAAGTCAGAACAAAGGAGATTCATTATTATCTCACAGATTTGCTGGAGCAGCTACCCTGGTCTACTACCAGACTTCATTGATGTTTCAAACCTGACCTCAAGTCAGGGCATAAGAGGGACTATCCTTGGCAGGTCCCTTGATTTAGAACCACTGCAAGAAAAGAAGGAATGAGAGCTGCCTTTGTTATTTTAAAAATCTGACTCCCTGTTGCAAGGCAGTAAGACGAGCAAATGGCTCTTGCACCTGGCAAGTTACCATCAGCAATTATTGCAACACTTAGTGTCTTTCTGCCACCAGCAGAAATCTCTTTGCTCCCTTTCATGTCAGAAATTTCATTGTTCTTATGGGGATGGTAAAATTAAAGCCACAAGATTTACTGCTCTAATTCTCTTTTGTTTGCAACAAAAGGGAGAGACAGGGAAGGATGACACATGTGGCTGGATTTTGTTTTGTTGGGGTTTTTTTCTCTTTTACTGACCAACAAAAATAACTGACAAAAATGGTTTGTTTAAACTCATCAAACAATTCCATTAGCAACTGTATTAAAGACTATTATTTAGATAAAGGAATCTTGTTATTAAGAAAAAAAAAAAGCTGTGACTGCGTTTCACTCTTCTCTGTTTGCAAACCTTGACATCTGAGCAGGCTGTACTTCATGTATTTCTTCATGTTTCTTTTTGTACAGATGTCTTCTCATTTTAGATCTGTCATTAATGTGGTGTAAATGTCAAGAACACTGTTTTTGACAAGTATGTCAGAAATGCTGTTTATGATAAATGGGTGTATGGAAGGGAAACAGTGTTTGACAGGAATCCAGTTTTCATTTGTAGCCCTTCCATTATTGCACTGTGTGTGACCTGAGATGATTTGCCAAATCAGACTTTTTCAAAGGGGACACCTGTTAACACAAGCACAATTCCCGTGTTCTAAACCAGCATCTGTCAATGAGCTATTAAAATCCAAGCTCTTGACCCTCAGTTCAGTGGAGAGAAATGAGAACAGTCAAATAAAGACAATTCACCAGATGCCTCATGGAAGGAGGTGAACTGCTGCAGGAGCTCAGAGTGGCTGCTTTGTACCTCGTGGTCCACAGCTTACACACTGAGGTGAAAATGAGGAGGAGTTGTTTGTAGCTCCTCCACAGTATTTCTTAGACACCCTGGATATCATGTGAGCCATGCTCAGTGATGTAGGAGATCATTTCTCTGAAGTTCCAACCTTGGCATTTTCAAAAACAAGCTTCTTCTCTGGTTAACATGCACATTTAAAAATAAGTTTCAATTACAGCCCTGTTGAGCCTTAATTTCTCTCTCAATGAAATTAAACCCTTCATCAGACCTGCATGTTTTCGGTATTAACGGACAGGCTGCATTAATGGATGCTCCAGGTAATCAAGACAATGAGATTTCATTACCTGACCGGTCTTGCTAGAATTTGTGGAATATCATACTTTTTCTTGCTTCAGGGGTTGGTCCCTTTCAATTGCCAACTACAGGCCCCAGTATGCTTGTTCTGTGGACAAATTGATAAATTAGTCAGCTGCCGAAAGGGAGTCATTTGACTCACCTGAAATGAGCAGCAATGGGATGAAAATACATTACCTCTGTCCCACTGGATAAGCCTCAGATTGTATTGAAATAGAATTAGGCCGAGGGAGTCAATGTACTGGATAATAATGAAATGTTTAACGTGGATTAGCTGCATGTAAAATTAATACATTAGAATGAATTGCTGAAGAAATGAAACTGTGTCAGACCTTTATCCTGTCTCTAATATTAGACTTAAAAATGCTGCGGTCTTCTGTTTATAGAAGAGCCAAAGAAAAGCTATTGAATTTGTGTTCTGTATTTGGGTGAGGGAACTAGATACAGTATAAAGTATTATAAATAAACAAATACATATATACCAGAGCTGTCAAATTAGGATCCCACTGAACCCATGTTAATATATTTGGGTCTGGACCAGACCTGAGAGGTTACAGACAGGAATCTAAGTCTGAAACACCTTAATCACCTGCGTGGGCTTTTTCCTTCTGGGAGTTAAATCTAAATGCAGTATTTGTTTTGGGCCGTTCAAAGGTGAGTTGAAGTGTTGCTTTAACCTTAATAGGTTTAACACAAAATGGGCAAACTTTCTGAACTAACTGGCAAATATAATCTTTGACTGTGAGGTATGGAAGGGCTGCAGAATGAGCTGAGACGTAAAACTTGAAAGTATTCATCTGTAATCTAGGAGGCTTTTGGGTTTTTCTAATTTTTAAAGCTTTCTTGTTGCATCCTCTTTTCTAGGTTTGTTTCTGTTCCTCAATGCATCAGAGAGGCTGAGCCCTGCCATCCTGAGCCCTTGGCTGAGGAGCAACAGTGATCAGTGTGTAGTTCAAGTGGCTGTGTACAAGTTTTACCAGCAGAGTGGAGAATATATTGCTCGTGTCCATCTCATTGATGAGAGCAGCAGTGAAATCCTATCAGAGCAGAGTCCAGAGAAACATGGGTAAGTCTCACCCCCACATTTGACTCACAGCTTGAATTGAGAGAAATCACTCGATTGTGAAGCAATGTAGCCACAAAACGCATGCTGCACATCTGAGGGGAGCAGGACACCACACTGAGGAGATGCTTGTCTTACATGTATCTAAAATATTGTAAAAGGTGGAGGTTGGTGGTTATTTTATTATACAAAACATTAGCAAACTTCTGTATCCATGTAACTGAGTCTCTAAGTCAACATCACATTTATTCTCAGTGCTTGTATGTACAGATAGAGTGTGGATACTCCTCCTAAGGTTAAAGCTTTTCTGCCTAATTCTCTCTGTCTGATTGCTTTTTACTACTTCTTAACCCACATATAGTATTGGGCTTAGAATACCTACTGAGTCTTTGCAGTTTCATGTGCCTGCATACATTTTAAGTTTTGTCTTCACTTCTGTTCTTTTTGCCAATAAAGCTGTTCAGAACTACTGGCAGGAGAGGAAAGCTTTTGATCTTTCAAGGGTGCAACTGTTTGAAATGTTTTATCCTCTTTGTGCAATTAATCTTTATGATGTTTTAATTTGTCAGACTTCCTGTGTATTCTTTTAAATTTTTGTTAGCAGCAAAACAGCAGGAGATTAACACAGTAAATATTTCAAGATGCCGTAGGAGCAGAGTAACTCGGAATTTAATTTGGATGTATGAGAGGCTAATGTTCTACCTGCTCTATATACTGACTTTCTAAAATTTTTATTTCTTACCTTTGTTGTGAAATGTGTTAAGAAGTCTAATTTTTACCAAACATCTCAAATGTTCTTTGTTTTGATGTGATAGATTAGAGAGTTTCTAATAGCAAATCCTGCTGGCTTGTGCTCGTAACAAGATGTGATTATCTGATTACTGTCTACAGCAAATTCTGTATCTTCCAGTAGCAAAAGGAGAATGTGCAATAAAAAGCCTTGCAGGAGATAACCTAACTCATAGAAACAGTTTGAATAGTTGTAATTCTCATATAACACATGGCCTATAAAAGTGAGGAGGAGAGCTTGTGTGTGGATCTAGATCATACTTAGTTCCAGCAACATCATCCAAATTGTAAATTGCTGTTGATGTCTGGGGAGAGGTAATTAGAGGAGCCACAGCAGCTGTCTTCTTCCTTAGCTCTTTGCAAATGCTGTGCTCTGTGTCACAGCTAATAAACATGCTTTGTGCAAAGTGCCTCCTGCGTTGGCACTGCCACTGCTCCTTGGCACTCACAGGGAATATTGCTGTGTGTAAAATGCTCTGGTCTGCTGCATGGAGGAGCTCCAGCTCAGATCTGTGCGTGGGCAGAACTCACCAGGAGCACAGGCAAGTGCCAAATGTAAGGAGCCTTGAAGGGAAGGGAAAGATCGCTTTAAGTACAACAACAAATTCCTACCTTTGCCATCTGCTGGAGGTAAAATGGATGACTCAGCTGTGTGTTGCAGATGGAGATCGTCACCACAGTAAAGAGGGTTTGTGCTTTTACAGAAGGTGGCTTTGGTTATAGCTTGACTGTCCCATATGCTTGCCAGAAGTGCAGCTTGCTCCCCAGCAGCATCTCTGTGGTGCGTGGAGGGGTAAGGATGTGCCTGTGGCTTTCATGGATTTGTATGTCTGACTCCTTGGTGCTCTGTGTGCTGTAAAACCCCAGCTGGAGCAACCAGCTGGTTCATTTTCCCCTCTCCTTTGGTTCTGTCCCTTCACTGTGAGAGACAGTAGCTCTTCTCCCAGCTCACCAATGCAGAAAAACTTTGATACTGTGCCCACATAAACGTCACATGGGGATAGTTAAATAATTTCTGACAGACTACAGCCACAGATGAGAAGGTAGCAATTTGTCACCATTTGCCCTGAATCATCATTCCAGAATTTGAGTGCCCCTCCTTTTTTTGGAGGGATAATATTAGCTATTCCATCTGATAACAAAGCATGTAAATCTCACTTTTTTTAAACATCTTTTTTCCTTTAAATAGGAATCCAGAATAGCTGATTGAAAGTCAAGAATAATTCAATGAAGTTCTTAAATGAACTAGCAATCCTACAGTGGAAATCTGTTCCGTTCAATATTTTATTTTGTCTTGGAAATTGCAAACAATTGTGTTCTTTTATAATGAGTTCTTTGACCATGCTATAACCAAATAATTTCTAAAATTTTATAAGGATTTTAGCTCCAGGCACAAAGTAATTGAATTCCTCAATGATGAGCCTGTGCTAGAAATAAGAACACTTTAAAGTTTCACAGCTGACACTTCTTTGATTCTATGTGCTTTATATATTGCTTTGCAAACAAGAGGTGTAAAGTGTATGTAGCTGCCAGCGAGTTTGTGTGTGCAGTAGTGAGTCCGTGCCATTGCTTGAAATCAAGCTCATAGCAGGAAGAATATGTTTTATTGAAACAAATGCATCTGAAGGGTCATAAAGCAATAAGTTAATTCCAGGGTGGATTTTCTCATATCTTGAACTATGCACAGCACTAATATCTTCTTTACATTTTTTTTTTGCTTTTTGAATTGCATAACCCGAATTACATATATTAAGATCTTACAAGGTCTTCACAGTTCACCCACATTTACAAGAGAAAAAAGCAGATGCTGTCAGGTATTACTATTTAATACAGGGTGAAACCTTGCAAGCCAAGGTTTTGGTTGACAGCACTTGAAGCTGATTTTAAGTAGAATATATTTAAAGCTATGAAATTGTGTTAGGTAAAGACAGCATGGCACCCAGTATTTATTTGTTACCAGAGTTCATCCATGTTGTCTTTGTGTGTAAATTACCAGGTGTGATAATGCATAAAGACTCAAAGCAGAGCTATGGATGTTCTGTTTGCTCCTCTGGTCGCATTCTCTAGGAAAAAAATTGCCCCAGCCTGTGGACTAGAGTTGTACCAGTTCCACAACGAGCCAGAGGGATTACAGAAATCACTGTGTGGAAGACACCTGCTTGTTTTATTTTCTTACCTGACATATTTCACTGCAGCTGATGTATTGCATGCAGGAAGAAAGGTGGCTAAGTTAAGATGCACCACACTGCAGTAGGGTGGGGCAGATGGAACACACACCAGGAACAGTATGGCAGAAGTGATGGCTGGGAATGGTTCCTGAGTGATGAAACACCAGAGGCTGGCAAAGGGATACTTGTTTTGTGTTTCACACAAACTCTGCCGAATACAGTCATAACTTCTATACATAACATTTACAACAATGCTTGCTACTCAGAAGGTAATTATGTCCTTGTTTATCAGTTCAGCAGAATTCTATACCTCTTTCTAATTATTATTATTTTTAAAGAGCAGAAAGATCTTATTCCAATTTAACCTGTGGGGTTTAGAACACTTTTGGTTAGACCTTCCTAGTTTAGCTCCTAAGCAATCAGTACTACTCCTCTGTGGGGAACAACACATCTCTGTGTTCTGTTAGAGTTAGATTTGTTGCATGGAAGTGTTTCTAGCTGCTCTGACCATGTGGATGTGTTTTTGATGTGGTTAGTCTCCTCTGACATCTCTTGCAATTCTGTTGGGTTTTACAAGCACCCACAGATGATACAGGGAAAGAACCAGTGCACTGCCATTGATCCTTTGTATTGGCAAAAGAGTTGTTATAATTCTTGGTAGGGAGCACAGCACTCTCTGATTTATCTAAAATGACACCAGATGTGGGTACTATCGTTTGCTGGTTTTCTGCTCCCATGGTGCTGTATACAATCCTTTCTTGCTATTTAATGGAGTTCCCATTTTCTGTTTCTGGAGGTGAGGAGACATCAAGTAGGTTTACTTTGCATATTGGTGGTTTAGCAAAGTGGAATTGCTGCCACAGTTTGAATGTTGACCTCTGGGTGCTTGTCAGACTGTCACTGTGGCCACTGATTTAATTTCACCTCTCATCTGTTTTCCCATGTGTTAAATTTATAATTACAAAGCAAGTAAGATTGTAAATGTGCTTAGTAGAGTGGAGAAAACACAAAGGAAATCAAGGACATCATGTCAGTGAGGTTAGAGTTTGTAATAAAGGATTGATTTTCATTTCTTTAGATCTGTGTATTTTGGAGAAATTGAGCAAGGACAAAATTACCATGGTTAATTTTAATTACCATTATTACTTTGCACCTCTACTTGCACTATTAATGGTGAGTTGCAGTATTGTATACTATATATCAAACCAAACTTTTTATAAGAACGTAGCAAATGACACCTAATTTCAATTTGGTCTTTTATTGTAGACCTCCCTCACCACTAAGCTTGAGATTCATCTGAAGACCTTTGCATAAATATGTGAAGTTGAAGGTATTTCTTAAATAAAACATGAAAGCCAAACATGCATGCATGAGAAAGGAAGTCATGAAACACTAATACTTCATGGCCACTACTTCAGTAGGTACATGAATATTGGTGCACACAGCACTTCCAGCAGAGAAAGTTCACCTGGTTCTGAAGGTTGCTGCAAATCATGATAGGCTATTCCCTTTCTGGCATCTACAACTTCACTTAAGATTGATTGCATTGATAGATGTCAAGGAAAATATATGAAGGAATCAGTAGCGTCTGTCACTTTTGACCTTGGGGCTTGAAATCTGAAGGTTATTTCTTGTACTAGTCTTATTCCTTTTCTTTCTTTCTTGCTAGTAGCTTCAATAGCCTGTCTCAGAGACCAGGGGCTCAGTATAAGGAATTTTTTTGTTTGTTTTGTTCTTTTTGTGCGGATGGGGGATGTTTGGTTTTTTCGTTCTCCTTGAAAAACTTTGCTAAATTCAAGCCTTTGTTTTGCAAATGCCTGGGCTAAGACATAAAAAGAATGAAGACCAAAGTGTGTATTTGGGGCATTTAAACTTATCTTTAAGCATCAAAATATGTCTCAAAATTTACAGGGCATTTTTACTCTCAGAGAATTCTAAATCAGGAGTTTAAGTGATTCAGTTCAAACTATGCATTTGAGAAATTCAGGTAATCCAGGAAAATAATTTGGATTTATGGGTTCGTTAGAAACTAAGCTCTCTCACCCTGATGGCCAGGCACCACTAATCCTTAATTTTAGAGAGATAACTTGAATTTTCTAGACAGAAAATTAGCACTCAACTTTTTCTGTGCTATTATCCACTAGCCAACTTTTAGTCCCTTTCAGTCTGTGAAATTAAGTGCAAAGGAAGGAAAAAAAGGAGAAAGAAAAGTAAAGACAAAGTTGGTGTTGCTTTTCTGCCTTTCTTTTTCAAAGGATGCTGTGCTCAATACCTGAGAAGAATCAGTCTCTTTGATAGCAAATGCTCGTATGTGACAAGATTTTCATCTCCACATAACAAACCTTTGGTTCTTCCAGTATCTCAAGTCTAGACCTGAGGAAAGATTTACCTCTGTTGGTCATGGCACCTTGAGGTGTTCATTGCTATTTACTTTTCTGTCTGTGCAGCATCACAGAATCAATTAGGCTGGAAAAGACATGAGATCATGGAGTCCAGCCTTTGTCCAAACAGCACCTGTGTTTGTGTCTGTGTCAACCAGACCATGACACCAAGTGCCATGTCCGGTCTTTTCTTAAATGCCTCCAGGGACTTGGCTCCACCACCTTCCTGGGCAGCCCATTCCAGTGTCCAATCACTTTTTCTATGAGGGAATTCCTCCTAATGTCAAGCCGCAAACCTCTCCTGGGTCAGCTTGAGGCCATTTCCTCTTGTTCTGTCACTGGTTGTGTGGGAGAAGAGACTGATCCCCACCTGGATACACCCTCCTTTCAGGGAGCTGTAGAGAGTGATAAAGTCTCCCGTGAGCCTCCTTTTCTTCAGGCTAAACAACCCCAGCTCTCTCAGCCACTCCTCATAGTACTTGTGCTCCAGGCCCTTCACTGGCTCCATTGTCCTTCTCCAGATACGCTTAAGCACCTCAATGTGTTTCCTGTGGTGAGGGGTCCAGAACTGGAAGCAGGATTTGAGGTGTGGCCTCACCAATGCCAAGTACAGGAGGACAACACTACCCTGGTCCTGCGGGCCACACTATTGCTAATCTGGGCCAGGATGCCCCTGGCAGCCTTGGTCCTGCTGGCCACACTATTGATGCCCCTGGCAGCCTTGGCCACCTGGGCACAGCCAGCTCATGTTCAGTGCTGCCAACCAGCAACCCCAGCTCCTTTTCCACTTGGCAGGTTTCTAGCCACACTGCATCCAGCCTGCAGTGCTGAAGGCTGTTGTTGTGGTCAAAGTGTAGGCCCCACCACTTGGCCTTGCTGAACCTCATACTGCTGGGGAGATTTAAATTAAAACCATTCAGGATATGTAAGGCAAAATAGAGCACTCCAAGTTTTAGGCAGTAATATGAATCTGATATACAAATGTCTGCATCTGTGGAGAGACCATTTTCCCATTCCACTTGAGCATGAGATTACGTGGCTCAAGTGGTCACTTTTGCACTAGAGTGAAATTAATGTCTGTACGTTTCTATTTTAAATTTTTTGGTGGTTTTGCTGCTGCTGAAGTGCTCTATTATTATTTGAGATAAATATGGATCCTTTTTGTAGATTTTTTAATTTTGCTTTAGAGCATGCCTTATTTTTCCATGAAGCCTTAAGTACAACAAAACAGTGGCTTCAAAATACTCCAGAAAGGTTTACCGTGTTGTCAGTTGCGATTGGGCTGTAGCACTTTATTTCTTCTTTCATCTGTGTGGAAGTAAACTATTTATTACAATAATGATATATTAACATTACCAGAAACTTACTTTCGAGTGCCGTTCACTATTGTGGCAGATCATATTGTGAAGAAACAATATTGTATGACCTCTTGGACCAACCAAAGTCAACTAACTTCATTCAGTAGTGAGTAATTACAATTACACTCTTTTCTTTTTTTTTT